>JAGSMP010000440.1:0-285751 GCA_029286625.1 Parnassius orleans | reverse complement strand
AAAGTAGACGTCTCCGTTATATATCTTAAATCAAAAAGCTGCATGTTGAGGAATTATATACATTTACAAGATGCAGTTTCTAGCGACGCCAATATAAACCCCAGAGATTTAGGTAAAATGGTAATTCTGCCCCATCATTCGTTAACAGTCCCCACTATACAGGTACACACAAGACGCATTCGCCTATGTACGAACTTACGGAAGACCTGATTTTTGTTACTTTTACTTGCAATCCCATGGAAAGAAATAACCGAGGAGCTAATGCCGGGCCAAAAAGTACTGACAGACACGATTTAGTTGCTAGAGTATTTAGATTAAAAGTACAAAATTAATGTATGTAATTAACAAAGGAAAATTTTCGGAGAGGTGCAGTGCTTCATGTATTCAATTCAATAGCAAAAAGAGATTACCACATGCCCATTCTAATATGGCTTAAAGAGAGTTTGCCAAGCCAAATGACGACATAATAAGCGCAGAGATTCCGGATCCTAGAGCAAGATAAATTGTATGATACTATCGTCCTGTTATACCCTGTATTTGTTAGCCTTAGTGCACTGCCTAATAATGGCGCGACGACAGCGCCGCCACATCACCCCCCTGCTCAGACCGGAGGTCGATAGTGCAGTCCAATTGCCGGTGTGTCCTTAATGCTGGTGGGGAATGCTTGCTGTGTGCGTAAGGGCAAGTGACGCCGGTACGAACGATATGCCGGTGTGTAATGCATGCCGTACTACGCACTTGCAAGTGATGCCGGTGAGAACGATGTGCCGGAACAAGTGCCGGAAGTCTGCCTTATAAATCTGCGGTGAGTCGAGATGAAGAATAGTTGGACTGGCTTGTAGGAGCTGAAGACTGCAGAAGACGATTCTTGGGAGTGAATGGTAGGGGTTCTTGAGGATAATGACGAAGGCTTGAAGTTGTAAATTTTGAAGGTTGTTGGTTGCGTGTTCACGTCACGTCGGTTGGTCACCATTGTGGCCGGTGCAAGGAAAAGGAGAGATCTCACACCGGGCAAGGTGTCCCCAACGCTCCGAGTGGTAGTTCGGAGCTATTCTTTATACTGTTTTTACTTCGGAACTTTGATAGCGCGATTTAGGCTTCGATGTGTTTCGCTTGTGGCACGACGACAGCGCCGCCACAAATGTATAAAAATCTATCTCTATTTATATCTAAAGTTTTAAAAGTAAAATTTTTAAAGTCTTATTATAACAATATTATACTTACTGATACAAATAATGTAGAAATGACTCCTTTTAATAAAATGGTTTTTATTCTACTTTTTCTTTTATACTTCTCAAGAAAATGTTTGCTGAAAATTGTTGAGTTCTTTGGATTCCAACCAACCCGTCCAATTAACCTTAACCATTTTTTCTAATTATAGAATCCGGAGGGAATCTGTTTGACAAACAGCAAAATAAAATTACTTTTTAGAACGCAAACCGAGGATTTATTTTCTTGTTGTGTGGGCAAGTTTATCGATTCATTATAAACATTCAAGATAAATATCGACATTAATTTTGTTATAGTTGAGTCAATCCCTAGCGTACATGTAAAATATTTTGTATAAAAATGTATTTACCAAATTATTGCAAATTATCAACAACATGACTTTTTTCTTCGCAAAATATCAAAATTAACAAAATAATTGAATATATTCTATATTTTAAACAGTATGTAACATAAATTTTAACCAAAAATAAACGCGTCATAACATTGACAAAGTCTTGAGAATTTACCTGTGATATATGAAATTATCAGGATTATTTCTATTATTAACAGCACAGTCACTCACGGAACAATTAACCATTTTGGAAAAAAGTTACTTACTAAAAATAACAACTATTACACTCTAAAAAATTACAAAATATCTAGGAGCTATTTCTTGCGTGCCGACTTGTGCCGACCTGTCATTAAAAATCGGTTACAGAGTCATGAGATTTGGTATCCTTTTCTATCTTGCATTTTTGCCATAAGAAATTTTCTTCTCCCCTGCACACTATGTTGGTCTATACGCCAGTATATTCTAAGTTTATGATTATATCTTCACTTTTTTAATATTCGATAGACGATGAATTCTGACATTTATCCTTCGAAATATGAATGACATTTATAATTTAAATTAATCTCAGTGTAATATACATTTACTTATTACACTTTGCATACATACGTGTGCAAAGAGAGGATCTACAATTCTACATAAAGTGAGTCATTATACTTGTCTCTCTTTTTCTAATTTAATTTTCAAATAAAGCAAAAAGAGACAATATCTATTGAAAGATGTTGCGTATATTTCAAGCGGGAAAATAGAAATGTCAAATGGCCAACTTTGGTATCTTTATACTATGCCAAATATGAGAGTAAGTACACTCATATCTTCTTGTTTACTAGAAACATTACATCCCTTTTGTAGTAGTATTATGTGTGACGTTACTTTACATGACATGACGTCTTTAATCTATAGTGATTTCGTTCGCAATTTTAGCAACAATCAACATCGATATACCCGGTTTTGTTTAGTTATTTATTTTCATTACTTTATTATAGGTCGCTCAGCGAGCAGGTCGCTCAGCGAGCTATGGAGAGGGCTATGCTCGGGGTTTCTCTGCGTGATAAACTTAGAAATGAGGATATCCGCAGTAGAACCAGAGTGACCGACATACCCCAATGGATTAGTAAGCTGAAGTGGCTATGGGCCGGCCATTTAGCTCAAAGAACCAACAACTGATGGGCAAAAAAGGTTCTAGAGAGGCAGCATCGTACCGGTAGGCGAAGTGTAGGCTGACGCCCACTAGATGGAGTGACGACCTGGTAAGACATTTCTGCTCTTATTTTTTTTAAAGACGTTTCCTCTACACTAGGATTTTCTCCTGAATCGTGGGGGCAGTTTACATACATAAATTTCACAAGGCCAAACATCCAGACCCGGAACAATTATTTGTAGGCCATACAAATACTTGTTCCGTGCGGGATTCGAACCCGCGGCCCTTAGTACAACAACTCATTGCTAAGCCACTGCGCCACGGAGCCGTCATGCAGGAAGTCGATGCAGGTGGCTTGGAAACCGTGCTTTGTGGAATTCCTTGGGGGATTCCTATGTTCAGCAGTGGACTTGTGAAGGGCTGTAATGATGACGATGATGCCTAAAATATAAAGAAACTAGGACTAGACTCATTATTATTCGAACGATCAAGTAAACTGTTTTCTAAATCAAGTGATGATGATTATTGTATTGCATTGCAAATATTCGTTTCGCAAACTTTAAAAAGTTAGGGAGGTATGAATACTAAGTCTTGACAGACACACGGTACACAAGCGAGATGGATACCATTTGTATTCCCAATTTTATATACTTACTAACGATCCGCCCAAGCTTCATACGACTGTTTTCTAGATCTCGATAACACCACTTAGCTGTCTCAATTGTGAGTGTGAGTGTTCATCGTAATCGGTCTAGCCGTTCTCAAGTAATGGTCTTTCATACATGCGGCAATTTTTGTACAGCACCGATACAAGAAACAATGTTACTGTTATTATCGAAGCTCGAGTGTACAGCGAACAGAATGTTATATTATTCCGCTTACACTGCCTTGTATGAATTATTATCAAATATATATTTGTATATGTGTTTAATTGAATTAACTAGGACAAGTATGTTAACAGTAGTATTCGATTTCTGTTACTTTAGGAATCTTATTCTTTTAGGAATCCAGTTAATGAAAAAGGGTTTCCTTTACCTTTGTAATAATTTTATTTATATTAAACGTTGAGAGTCGTAATTACATGTCGGAATGAGGAACTGCCGCGAAAGCCTGTAACGTGCCACACGATCAGTAATGTAATTTTGTTTTTCAAATTTTGTGTGATTAACACGCAAGTTCTTCTTATTGGTTGCTTGTGAAGTTAAAGAATTGATATTATTGGTTTAGTACAATATAGATGACGTAAACATTACGTTACTGTTATATGTTGGAAAAGAGCCGTAATGTAAGTCAGTATAAGAAAGTATGAATTCATACTAATTATCATAGAAAAAAGTATTTTAAATTTGAAAATACGGCAATTAACTTCTCTTCGAGTGTACTTAATACTACCCTCTTGACTATATTTATTTCCGCCTTGTAGTAGCGGCTTTAGAGCATCCATTACACCAAAAGAAATACATCAAAAATAATACGACATAAAGTCCATATTGTTTCCGTAACATAAAAGAGCAACTACTACTGACATACTTGTAAACATTTCACGATACCATTTGCAACTTCTATGCTGTCTTAAGACACGAACGTCCGATTGAAAAGGATTCCTTATATCGTCTGATACTTTAAATCGTCCCACATTCGCCCTGGTGACCAAGAAGTGATGTTCAATCCAAGTTCTATAGTTCATAGAAATGGAAATATTAGGAATATGAAACGTTTTTTTATATAGGAGAGGCAAACGAGCATGCGGCTCACCTGATGGTAAGTGACTACCGCCGTCCATGAACAACTGCAACACCAGGGGAATTGCAGATGCGTTGCCGGCATTTTAAAAATGAGTAGGCTCTTTTCTTGAAGGACCTTAAGTCGTATCGGTCCGGAAAAATCGCTGGTGGTAGTTGATTCCACCAAAAAGTTGTGCGAGGAAGAAAACCTTTTGTAAATTGCACAGTGGTGGACCGCCAATTATCCAGATGGTATGGATGGTATCGCAAGTTTTGTCACGACATGCGATGGTGAAATCGAGTGGCTGGAATTGGTCCGAACAATGCCTCAGAGCTCTCCCCGTGGTAGATGCAATAAAATACGTATAGAGATACAACATCTCTTCGAAGTGGCCAAAAAATTTTGAATCCATAGGTAATACCAGCCATTTTGATTGAACCCGTAGAATACACGATTGGACTTTGGTCTCTCTGGTTTAAGGGAGGATTTTCAACAATCGTTACACTTGGCATAAGGATAGGCGTTCGTATTATCACGATTTTTGACGGTGTTCACCGTCACAATTCTAGGTTATTTATATTGATAATGTTTAGCCAATTTAATGTGTTTGAGATTTTATAAATAAATAAATATTTTAAATCTTCAATATATTCATAATATACTAAATTATAAATGACAATTATCAAAATTTTTACAATAATCTAAATATTTTAAATATTCAATATTTTATACTAAAGTAAAAGGTGTATATTATTTAATACATACAAAATTAATGAAATTCAATACACCATAGAGATATTGGAATAACCCTTACATTTGAAAAGAAAATTTATTTACAACCTCTCAGATTAATAAATCTAAAATTGCTTTGCAAACAAAAATCAGGGTGGCTTACATGTATACAATTAACATCGCTATTGAGGAGAATTTTGGAAGAGAGAGAGAGAGAGAGAGAGAGAGAGGAGAGAGGAGAGAGTTGTTAAAATTATGTACGCAACTTTCTTGTACGTAATAGTATTGATTGTTTGAGGTCTATTATATTGCAATTCAACAGTTTTCTAAAGCTTTGTGTTGTTACATTTTTGCTTTGAGTTTTTAAGTTGAGGGCCGTGTGTTGGGTTCCCGTAAGAAACAAGTGTTTGTTTGCTAATTTATAACGCCTTCACGATAAAGGAGAAAATCCGACTGTAGGGGTAATTTTTTTTTAAATATTAAACTTCAGCAAGCCAACAAATATTGTATTTTTCAAGGTGATAGTATGCAAAAATATGTTAGAAATCACCAGCAAATAAAATAATTTATATTGCATTTATTACAATCAAACAGTGATTAATCAGTTCAGCAGATGGTTGGAAACAGTGCCAGGTAAACCGAAGAGCGATGAGAAAATGTTAGATCTTCTGTCATCTGTAGAGCCACGAGGACTCTGTATTAGATTCGTTGATGGTGCTGCAGGCTTATCTGTAAAACATTATTGTTTGTTTACTTAAAAGCTTAAGACTTTTACCTCTTAGCCCTATATGTATTCTATGACGAAGTTTTGCAATAAATTTTTATTAACTAGACATATTCCCTTGATGGTAGGACTCCATCTCTGCCTAGGAGTTCGCATGGGCTAGTACTAATTTTACCACTAAGTAGCAGTGAACTCACCGTGTGTTAAGAATTCAAACGACAAGAGAGTCATATATTCGCAAGTTCATATTGAAATTAAATTAATCTGCATCAACCCCGTTATAGTGTTAAGTCAGAGTTTACCACATATATAAAATGCATCACACTTTGATATCGCAGAAAAATATCACAAGGTATATTATATATCGTGAAAAACAAATTGCGCTTCGTGTCGTTCAATCAAAATATTTAAAATTTAAAAATCAACAAATCGTTGCTGATGAACGCTCAAGTGGTTGCAAATCAAACAAAATTATCACTGCTCGCCATGCATAACTTACATAACAATTACTTTTGTATATAAAAACGTAGAAAATCTGGATAATCAGACAAACTCCGCCGAAGCGATGGGACGACAGACGGCACTGGGCATTATAGGTGCGTTTTTAAAATGATTAACAAATTCCGTTTGTCTTTCTTATATTAAAAAAAAAACAGAAAACATTTATTTATTTATTTACAGTGTTAGTAGCATCAACGGCAGCGGCACCAGCGCCGTTTACTTTACCACCCTATGCTGAGCCATGTTACGACCCAGAACCAAGCCCCCTGCTATCCACCATGCATCTGCATTTAGATTCTTGATCGAGGATAGATATATATGTGTATGGGCCACAGCATCCACTTACTATCAGATGGACTATGTGCTCGGTGCTCGGTTGCATATTGTATAAAAAAAAATAAAAAATAAGACAATCTATGGGGGAGGCCTATCTTCAGCAGTGGACTTCTTATAGGCTGTAATGAGTAATGGATTTTTAAAAGTATTTGTTATTTAGTATTTGTACGTTTGCCAGCAGTTAATAAATAAATAATAACGCGTTTATTTCGGTAATCTTGTTAATACCATATTGCTGAGACTTACCAGTGAGTAATCAGAAAATGACCCGCTACATCCCTTAAGGATGACAGTAAGATTAAAAAAAGTCTATAGTACGTGAGCGTAACATGGTCACTTTCTTATAACTCAAAAACTGCAGTCTTGTTTGCATAGATAGCTCTGTGATACGACAGCTCTTCATCAGTCAATCAAATAATAAAAGGTCAAACGGGCGCTGCTTCATCGACCCCATTTAGACAGTTGACATTATGGTAAATAGTTTAGTCGGTTTTAGTATTGTGTAGTGTAGTTTGTTTTTTTAAGTTGATTTTTCGAAGTGTTCCTAATTATTGCCAAAGCTTGTTTGCTATTTTTTTTCTTAATATATTATTTATAGTATATGACTTTGTGTTTTTGTCTTTGTCTTCCTCCTAGTTTTGGTTTTATAGGGCGGCAAAGATTAAGGTGACCGTATTACCCTCACCTACCTTATTATAAACCTCTAGAAAATTTGTAATTAGTACGTGTATATTAAGGAGTGTGTGAATGTGAGTGTGGGGGGTTGTTGTATGGGGGTGTGTGGTTTCGATAGCGACAGCATCTTTACAAGGTAGTAGGATCCCTCTTCTACCTAGGAATCCGTCTAAGTAGGTATCACCCTCTTACCAATTTCTGCTGCAAAATAGCTGTTGCTGCACTGCTGTGTTCCGACCTGAAGGGTATACAGAGCCAGTATGACCGTGTAGTGGTGGTGTAAGAATATCCACTACTTCATATCATACCGTGGGTGTCGTAAGAGGCGACAGAAGGAAACAAATTAGGAGATGTTCAGCAGCGTCTTCCTAATAATAAATTAAAATAAAATCAAAACATGCGTGAGTGTCGTGGAACACTCGGTTGGAACGAAGTTCCTTTCTAGTATATTATTATTGATAAACGTATTATATTATTGATTAACAAATATCTACATAAATGAATTACTATACAAAGAGGGTCTATTAAAATGAAGCGTCATTTAAAATAATATTTCTTTCATGGCAAGATAAGAAAAAGTGCGCGGGAGATGGATATTATTCCATTTCGCTCGCACTATAGAAAAGGGGTCGTGACGGAAAAATCTTACACTTTTTCTCGCCTAGCCCCCATCAGTCAAATTCGTACCGTGTGATAAGGAACTTCGTTCCAAAAACTGCGGTTGCCAACTCCCCTGCCAAGCGTGGCAACTATGGCAAATATATTATCGGGAAGCCTATGTACAGCAGCGTACTTTTGATAGGCTGTAATGAGTGAAAAAATATTCGCTGACTCTGAGGCACTTCGTCTTGGTCCTCAGCGGTGACAGCGCATCAATAGCCTTCTTTGTTTGAAGTCGATTGCAGATGTCCATGGATTGCAATAGTCACTTACCATCAGGTAGACTTTTAGTTCGGTTGTCACTTTATTTTTATAAAAAATGTTCAGGGTAAAAAAGCTACGTAGAGCCCGAGATGTTGGACCCCTCTCCTTTTTAGGGTTCCGTACCCGAAGAGTAACCAACGGGACCCTTTTACTAAGGTGTCCGTCCATCTGTCTGTCAGCGGGCTGTATCTCATGATCCATAATAGGTAGACAGTTGAAATTTTCAGTGTGTATTTCTGTTGCCGCTATAACAACAAATAATAAAAATAAAAATAAATTAAAGGGGCCTCCCCTACTACGAGTAGAAACGTGTTTTTTACCTACATAGTATAAAATCTTGTACGATGGTACGGAACCCTTTTTGCGCGAGTCCGTCTCGCACTTGGCCTTTTTTATTTTTCTATAGCGCTTAAAAATGCTTTTGTCTAAGACCATGGGACCTTTATAAGGATGTCAGACTTGTTACGAAGCGATTGCATAACTGTGTTTCGGTCTAAAGGGTATAGTACCCAGAGGTGACAACGCATCTGTACGCAACGCATTCTTAGTATAAAAATGTATACGTCTATATTTTTAAAAATAATTATTACATTTCGTTTTATTAAATATACTATTTTATTTATCATCCTTTCATTTTCCATTATGGCGTACGTCAGTGAAACGTCAGCCTTTGTATTGTATTATACTCATTTTATATTTACAGTTAAAGACCTGACAATGGCTAGTTGAAAATAATTGGCAGAGTTCATACTGCCATGAAATTTTCATTATTTCTCTCATGTCCATCTTTCTGGCTGTCTGACTTTTGTTTCCTTTGCCTTTTTATATTTATTAAAAAGTCACAAAAGAACTTTCAACGCTGCCAGCGCACAAATAAAATATTTAAAATGGGCTACAAAATAGTACGTAAGCCTTTTGAAGTGTTTGTCTGTGATTGTTTAACGTCATCTCGGGGCCATTTTTAAATTTTCTTTTCATTAGAAGCTTCGCATAGTTGAAGTAAGGTTGTAAAATTTTATAGTATTCACAGAAGGTATAATTAAAGTTAAGAGTAACTGGTTTTCCTCTTATGACTGTTAGAGAATTCCTCAAGGCATTAAGCCCGCCCTTTGTATTATTTTGTTTTAAGGAATGCATTGTTAGATTAAAAATAAATAAATAAACAGTTCAACAATCTTCATATATAAAAATTACGTGTCACATTGTTTGTCCACGATGAACTTCTAAACTACTGAACTGATTTCAATGACATTTTATATATGTGTATTGCTTGCTCCAATTTGAGAGATAGGATTGTTTTTATCCCGATAAGTGATAAAAACGACCTTCGTTTTATAGGACAAAGGGTCGTCGGAACAGGCAGAACGACGTCTGCCTGGGCAGCTAGTAAAGAATAAAAATATATAAATAAATAGTTTAAAGAAACAAAAACAAAGTTTTTAATGTGACTTATCATCATCGTCATCATTACAGCCCTTCACCAATCCATTGCTGAACATAGGCCTCTCCCAAGGAATGACACAAAGCACGGTCCTGAACCACCTGCATCCATCGATTTCCTGCAGGTATTACCAGGTCGTCACTTCATCTAGTGGGGGGCCACCCTGAACTTCGCCTACCGGTTCGAGGCAGCCACTCGAGAATCTTTCTTCCCCATCGGTTGTCGGTTATTCGAGCTATAAGGCCGGCCCATTGCCACTTCAGTTGCGCTACATCGGTTAGTCTGGTTCTACTGCGCATATTTGTAAGTTTATCACGCAGAGAAACTCCGAGTATAGCTCTCTCCATAGCTCACTGAGCGACCTTGAGCTTCCTCATACGAACAGCAGTGATATAATAGTTTTTACCTTGAGTTTGTGATATTGATCCACTCAAAAGGGTAAAGCAGTAAAGTTTTTGCGAGAAAGTAGAAGCCGGCTACAATAATCTTCGCGTAATAGCTTCAGAAGTTAGTAGGTATCTGAAAATTACATATTTTATTCTTTCTACTTCTTTGAAGTTACCTATACAAACTTATTTTAATAAAGTGTAGTGGGGAATTACTGACTCGGTGGAGTCGAGTAACTGGTACTACTAACTTGTGTGTTCCTAGTATTTACTTATATTTTTGTGTACGTACATTACATTTTCAAATCAAATCAAATCAAAAAATTTATTGCATGACTACAGGTAAAATTAAATAAGATCTTAAGATTATGTTATGTACATTTGTGCTCCATAGTCTACCTATTTCAGGTAATGAATTATATTTATTATATTAATAATCATCAATATAATTCAAATATTCCAATTTTTATTAAATTATTATTACAATATATGATGTCAGGATTTAACTTTTTCGTTATAATTTTGTCTTAGTATTCAATAATTTGTTGGAATAATTAAATAATAAATCTAACCACCAAATATATCATCACTTTATTTAATCTTTGTTGTCTATAAATTCTTGTAAGCTGTAGAAACATTTATCTAATAACCACGTGTTCAGTACCTTTTTAAATTTTATATCGTTCATATTTTTAAAAGAGTCAGGAATATTATTGTAAATTTGAATGGCATTACAGTAAATGCTTTTAGTATATGGTACTGTTTTCGGATAAAATGAACTTGTTATTTTATAAGGCTTCCTGGGATTTTTAGATTCTTTAATGTATAAACAGGGTAGTGGCAAAATGCCCAGTTTCTTAAAAAGCGTTCTAGAAGAGTCACTCTGAGGAGCGCCACACATAGCTCTAATGCACTTTTTTTGCATTTTAAATACCCTGCTGGTATTTGGGGCGTTGCCCCAGAAAATTATGCCATAGGCCAAAACTGATTGTATATATCCATGGTATGTCATCAATCCTGCTTTAACATACGTGTTAGAAATTATTATTCTCAAAGGGTAGACGAATTTTGAAAGCTTGGCACAAAGTTCATTTAAATGTGGTTCCCAGCTACAATGAGTGTCAACAGTTAAGCCCAAGAATTTTGTTGAATGCACCTCCTGTATTATTTCTGACTCATGTTCTATATTTAATGGTAACGGTTTTTGAAATTTGGAATAAAACTGTATAACATGAGTTTTTGATAAATTAATACTTAATTGGTTACGGTTTAAACATTCCACAATATTCCCGAGTGTAATGCTAACATCTGATGATATAATTCTCTGGAAGCACACTTGACGAGTGTGGTGCAGTCATCTGCGAATAATATCATTCGATTTTAAATACAGGGTATGTTTGAAACGCTCCCGAAAACGAATACAGACGACAGTACTAACTATATCTTAGATGATGGGTGAAATATAAAATCGATCCTGATGAAAAAAAAATCATCTTTTCACAACGTTTTATTAGCTTTATTCACGCTCCATCGTGTTAGTATAAATCATCGTGTTAAATAAAACGTTAATTTCATTAAAATGAAACATGAAAATACTTAAACATTAAACCAGCAATGGAATTTAAAATAAATAAACCATAAAATCAGCTGACTAGGTCAATATCCGCGTCGAAGCCAAACTCTTTTATCTAGCTCGGTACAGGTCCCGTCACGTAAAAGAACGCTGAGCGATAGTGGAGGTGGTGTCTGCGCATGGGTACAGTCGCGTTCTAAAGTACTACATGGTACTAGGCTGTTGTTTTATAATATTATAATAGTAATTAATGGTTTTATTGTAGAATCATAATAGGTACTTTACTAGCTACTTAGAACTTTGAAGAGGTTGAAATTCAAAATGGATAATGTTTGCTTGAGCATTATTTTTATTTCTATCGTAAATAAAGTAGTTTGTAACAAGAAAACTTAAGCTAAGGGTGACACGCTGTCCATTATACCGTTGGAACATGGAACATGGAAGCCAAATGTCGATGGTGTATTGGTGTTACTGGATGCTACTTCATCATCACTCATCAGAATCATCATCATCAATGCGAATGATAAATGTTTCCGTCATCAGGTTGACCACATGGTAATTTTTCGGTATTCTTCCTCAATACATTTAACTTTACTGCACAATTTTCCCCATTCACCTTCTATTTACCTTTTCGTTCACTAGTTCAGTCATAAAACAATAGATATAAATAATTTTCTTTCCTTCCTTTTAAAACCATCGTCGCGTCGTGCAAAAGCTGTGTGTGCGACTGTACATTGGAAACATCGCTTTTCAAAGCGCGGGAAGAATGAGGAACCAATAGCGTGCGCGCACAGTAATACTGGCGAGCATTCCCCGTCGCGCCCTTCGTACCACGCGCTGCCGCCGCCCGGCCGACTGTGTCACCTCGCGTCAGCGCCAACATATAAATTCCCAAATTTACCTACTAAGATTTGTTTGCAAGCGACATAAGAATTAGAGGCGGCAATTACAATAAAACTTGCAAGTAATTTTAATAGTTTTGACGTACTCTTTCAAATCAAAGTATTGGATGGATTAAAAACGGAAGTCAATAAAAGTAAAGTAAAATAATTATTTTTTATTAATTACCTGTCGATCATAATTGCAATTGATTTTAACTATTAAATTATTCAATACCATTTTATTTCTATTTTCTTGTACAAAATCAAAGATAACCAAACCCAAGTAAGTACGTTTATTAATTTCAATATAATTTTTGTAGTAACGAACTGCTTGGGAGTACAATTGATTGTCTAATTGTATTAAAAAATTACAACTATAATTTCTAAATTCCATATGAAAGACTAGTCGTAGGGATCATATGGAAACTAAACTTATAAAATAAAAGTTGGCAATGTCATAACATTTGACGGTCTGTAATGTTCAAAGTGTAGGCCAGTTTTGGCGGGATTAATTATTGATTTTAGTTTTGAGACAGTTCCGTGTTGACTTTGGACACACATGCGCGAGCGACAGTTCAATTGTTTTTTATTAAATTCTTATTGTTATTACTTGGTATTACCTACTTCTTATTACGTGTTATTCTTGTTGTTACGTTTTGTGTTTCTTTTTGTTTTAATAATGCCTAACGCGTACGTTTATAGTGCTCAATACGGCAACATGTTAATGTGCCTTGGAAGCTTGCAGGAATGCTTCGCGTGCATTACAATTACCGAGAAATTCCCGACCGCTCGACACCAGCTGACTCTCGTCTGATAACAGCAGCATTTCAGCGAGTGTTGGAAAATCGGCCCATTGCTCCAGTAGCGGCAGGAGGTGGAAGTCAAATGACTGTTCACTCCGAGGAGCGCATTTTAGATGTCGTTCGCCGGTATCCGAACCTAGGTACACGAAGTATCGCTAAATTATTAAGACGTCGGGATGGAACAAGTGTGTCATACTGTTCAGTTCACAAAGTGTTAAAGCGTAACCGAATGCGGCCATACAAAGTGCACAAAGTGCAAGCTTTAGTTCCCGGCGAATCACGACCGCCAACGAGTTTTCTGCCGTTGGTTATTAGACCAACAACAACGTGTGCCTGGTTCCATTGAGCACGTTATCTGGACGGACGAGTCGACATTTACCAGAAACGGCATGTGGAACCGATGAAATATACACGTGCATTCAGAGGTTAACCCGTACGCTGTTCGACAAACCGGGCACCAAACCCGATGGTCGGTTAACGTATGGGCAGGTTTATTTAAGGATCGCATACTGGGACCAGTGTTTCTGCCACAGCGACTTAACGGACAGGGATACCTAAACTTTATAAATGAACAGTTGGTTGACATTTTAGACGACCTATCGTTGGATGAATATCGCCGCACATGGTTCCAGCATGATGGTGCACCTCCACATGTCGTGAGGTTCGTCCGTGAGCGCCTTATTTGATGATCGCTGGATTGGCAGACTAGGAACACGCTTGCCACCTCGCTCACCAGATCTGAACCCGTTAGACTTCTTTCTGTGGGGGTATGTGAAAGAAAGGGTTTTTAATCGTGAGTGTGATAGTGCTGACGAAATGCGCCAAAGGATCGTGGATGTTTTCGACAAACTACGTGCGGACTGTGTCGAAGACGAAGAAGGCATGAGGAGACGCAACACCGAGCCCACATCTGCCTCGAAATGAATGGAGCACAATTTGAGCCACATCTCATAAGACCACGGAGGATTTAGAGCGGTAAGCTGTTTCATACCTATTTTTTTTTAAATAACTTGGTACTGAACTGATCTGAATAGGTACATAACTGAATACATCAGAATAATAAACATACCTACACGATGAATAAAAACGCATAACTCTAACCTTGTTAACTTTTCATTTAAGTATTTTTCATTAGCAGGGAATCGAACCAGTTATTTGGTTTATTTAACCTGTGAATTTGAATTAAAGTGGCTACGTGGAGACAAGCACAGTGGCAAAATAGTAGTTAAGTAGATAAGTTAGGTATTTAGACAAGTGTTGTAAATTATTAGGTATTGTGGTACCATCGCTAGTTACGGCCGCGCAAATTCGGCGTTCGCGTACATTGACCCCTAGTCAGCTGATTGTAATTCAGTAATTCCTGCTGGTTTTATGTTTAAGTATTTTCATGTTTTATTTTAATGAAATTAACGTTTTATTTAACACGATGATTTATACTAACACGATGGAGCGTGAATAAAGCTAATAAAACGTTGTGAAAAGATACATCAGGATCGATTCACCCATCATCTAAGATATAGTTAGTACTGTCGTCTGTCTTCGTTTTCGTTTCAAAAATACCTGTATGTTTTGAAGGTCGTTTATATACAATAAGTAAAGAAGGGCCTAATACAGTGCCCTGTGGAACACCACGGTTTATTTCTCTAAATTTGGATCTATTGACTGTCACTATTTTTGTATTATGACAAAAGTTATTTAGTTCTGTGGCTTGTTTCCTATGTGAAATGTATGACTTAAACCAATAAAGAGCACTCCTCGAATTACACCTCTCCATTTTATCTTATAGTGTTTTATGATTAATACACAGTCAAAAGCCTTTGACATATCAGTAAATATCGGTGAAATGTATATTCATAAATGTATTGAGAGGCCAAAGTTAATATATTAATTTTCTTAAATTTTTGCCGGGGCGACTATTTAGGTTTTAAGTTATAGATTGCTCTTATGGCCCTCTTCTGTATAACAAATATAATTTCAGTGTCAGCAGCGTGTCCCCATAGCAAAATACCAGAAGACATAATGCTATGTAAATAGCTAAATTAGTCTAGCTGTAACAGAAACAGAAACAGAAACTTTTTTATTCAATACTAGCTGTTCCCCGCGACTTCGTCCCCGTTCAAATTAAGGTTTTAATTTTTTTGCGCGGAACTTTCTTTTTCTAAAATAAAAGTAGCCTAACTTACTCCTTATAACATCAGCTATCTGCCAGTGAAAGTCCCGTCAAAATCGGTCCAGCCGTTTCGGAGATTAGCCGGAACAAACAGACAGACAGGCAGTCAGACAGACAAAGATTTTAAAAATTGTGTTTTTGTTATAAGTACCGTATACACTTCCATATGTACATACATATACATATACATAAACACACGCCTGTCACCCAGAGGGGTAGGCAGAGACTATGGACTTCCATTTGGCACGATCCTGAAACACTTCTCTCGCCTCCTCCACATCAATATATCTACGCATACACTCGTCGGTTAAGGTACTCTTAATTTGGCCCATTTTCAATATATCGCCAATTTGGTCGATAAATTTTCGCCTAGGGCGTCCTTCCAGACTCTGCCGTTCACCTCTGCCACATAAATTTGCTTTGCAACTCTTTCCTCATTCATTCTTTCTACATGACCAAACCACCAAAGCATTCCTTTCTTAATCCTGGTCACGACATCATCTTGCAAACCACACTCTTCTTTTATCACACTATTTCTCACTCTGTCATTTAGATTTAGCCCTAACATACTCCTTAATGACCGCATTTCTACAGCATTTATTCTACTCTCGTGCTTCTTCTGCCACACCCAACTTTCACTACCATACATTAAAGTAGGGACTAACACAGCATTGTGCTTTGCCATACGTGCCTTTTTGGACACTTTCTCTTTCTTTCCATAATAGAGTGTAGAGCTCCATTTACTCTATTTCCTGCGTTCACTCGTCGTTCTATATCCTTATCATATCTACCATCCCTGCTAAATACACATCCCAAATACACAAACTCATCTACTTGCTCGACCAATTCCCCTTCTATTCTTATTTGACATATCGTTTTACTTTCTTCTCTTTCAAAAACCATAACTTTCGTCTTACTTGCGTTCACTTTCATTCCCCTTTCTTTTAATGACCTGTTCATTAATGTAACCATCATTTGCAACTCGGCCGCCGACGACGCAAGTATGACTTGATCATCGGCGTACAAAAGGCATTTGACGGTTAACTCACCCATTCTTAACCCGCATTCTTCAACTTTCAAAGTTTGCAAACAACTGTTCATAAATGGTTGAACAGACACGGGAAGCCACAGCCCTGTCTGACACCTTTATGGATGCCAAACCAGTCCGAGTAGGCCCCGTTGATCTTGACACAAGCTCTGGAGTCCCTATACAGAGACTTCAATACTATCAACCCAGCGCTCAACCCAAATGAGTTCAGTGTTTACCATAACACATCCCTGTCCCCTCTGTCATAAGCCTTTTCCAAGTCCACAAACGCACAAAAAACCTTTTGGTTTTTGGCCAAAAACTTCTCCGCGATCATGCGCATGGAAAGACTGATCCGTACATCCCATTCTCTTTCTAAATCCCGCTTGCACATCCCAAATTTTTCCATCAGTATCTTTCATAACTCTTTCAATTAGTACCTTAGCATACAGTTTTCCCACAATGCTAAGAAGGCTAATACCACGGTAGTTTTTACAGTCCTGCTGCGATCCTTTTCCCTTATATATTGGGACTATCACGGCTTTGCACTAGTCTCCCGGTACCCGCTTAAGTTCCCAACACAAATTAAACAAGGTGTACAGCAGGTCTGCCAACACTCCTCTCAGCCCTTAGCATTTCGAGTGATACTCTATCATATTCGAGTGATACTCTATCATATTCGGCTGCCTTACCTGCTTTCATACTTTTCATTGTTTTCATTATTTCATCTATACCTATCTCTCTATCTCTTTCCTCTTCTTTCGGAATTTCTATTTCATTTAATTCAAACGTCTGATCACTCATAAACACGCTTTCCAAGTATTCCTTCCATCTCCTTAAACTCGAAACTTCGTCATTCAGAATACAGCCATTCTGGTCTCGTATAGCATTCATTCTAGGTTGTTTTGAATGTCCCCTGGCAGTTCTTACGAGTTTGCAGAACATTTTAATACAAATATCGGATAACTATCAGGTAAACCTGGAAGTTATCCGATATTCTTCTATCATTCTTATCAGTTCTTTCTTGCTTTTTCCTTTCAACTACTTCTTTTACTCTCTTATTTAGATGTCTAAAGACTGCCTTTTTTCTATCAATATCATCATTCATACCGCTAGAATGACTAGCCTTGGTTGCTAGTAAATCTAGCCATGCTCTCTTCTTTGCTTCAACTTCCATCCGTACCTCATCATTCCACCATAAAGTGTTATTTTCCTTTCATTCGTTCTCTTAGTTACACCACATACTTGTAGCTGCATCCACCAAACCTTTCTTGACATTATACCACAGTGTCCAAGTCTAAATTATTCATATGTATTTAGTAAGCTGTTATTTTGATATTACAAACAGACACTTGAATTTTATTTGTTTGTATAGATAGATTATAACTAATACTTATTGAAAGTCACTCTTTTGTTTATCTACCACTGGTCCGGAAAAGAAACCCTGTCTTGGGAAGAACCAGCAAAAAACCGGCGGGACTTTTTAAAATAACAGCTTACAATCATGTATGTTACATAATTAACAACACAAAACAAATTGGAAATAGCTTGGTAGCGATCATTTCAATCACTCCTCAATCACACCTCAATCAATCCTCGATCACTGTTTCAATACGTGCACTGGTAAGATTTATTTATTTATTCGTTTAAACTTTTTGCACAAAGAAAAATCGTACATATGGCGGACTTAATGCCTTAAGGCATTCTCTCCCAGTCAACCATTAGGATAAGCAGAGATAAACATGGCAAGTAGTGCAAAAAAGTAAACTAATAATGAGAAAAAGGTAACGAATAATATGCTGTAAATTTTCTAATCTTTTTCAGCATATCTGCTAAAACTAAGTCTGCTCGCTAGTTCTGATATATGGGGCCCCATTGAGCTTGGCGTCTAGTATGATTCAAAAATGGTGGTATCGACAAGACTCAGTTCCTCCATTTAAAATTACATTAGTATTTAAATGTTTGATATTTGGAGTCATGAATTTAAATGTATGAAATTTCGTTTTAGTGCAATTTAAATGCAAATATTAACATTAAACACCTTTTACTTTATATAAGATTTTAATTTTGAATTAGATAATTATTATCATCTATTACAGCTTATAAAAGTCCACTGTTGAACATAGGTCTCCCATATATTGTTTCATAGGGCGATTTTGCCATAGTTGCCACATTTGGCAGTCCGGTTGGCAACCGCAGTTTCTTATTTTTTTGAGTTGTTATCAGAAAGATGCTGCTGCACATAGCCTGTTTCAGTTTCCTCTGCCGCCTCTTATGTCACCCACGGGACGGTATGGGGTACCGTGAAACCTGGCAACTCCAATTATGGAAGGACTTAAAGTTTAACAATTTTCCAACAAAAATGTACTGTGAGACTGGGCGTCAATGTTAAATGTGACGTTATATTCTTCATAGATTTGGTATTTATAAATGATTTAAACAAATACTGACATTAAATAGACAAAATACTCAAAATAGAAAATGGCAAAGTTAATCTCACTTTGTGGCTTTTGCCATCAGGGTTTATAATGAAAATAATAGGATTTGACTTCAAGGTTGAAAGTAAGTTTACCTCATAATATAATACTCAACACCCAGAGTTATAATTTGCTTCTTTAATTGTGTTGCAAATAGCAAAGTTTACGTTTGTAAGATTGCCCTCCCATTTTCAATTTTTCAAACAAACTTGAAAATATGTGTCAGGATTGTCAAAAATCCTTGATTACATTCTTAATTGTTTTATTTAAATCTTGTCACAATAATTTCTCAAGAAAAAATCTAAAGTATATCAAACTAAAATACTCTCGTCTAAAACTAAAAATAAAATTGGTGCAGTAATAAGCTTACATCAATTATAGTATAGAATAAAAAAAAGCTTGTTACAATCATTTTTAACAAGTATTCTGTTTTTTATTAGTCATCATCACCATTTTATTACGGGTCGTAATAAAATGAAGTCAGGTCATAATTTTTGTAATCAATCTAAATATTGTTTTCCCACAATAGCAAAAGATTAATAATTATTAAAAATTACAATCAACATTTTGCGTAATATCAATACACTAAGTTGAAATTATGAAAAATACTGAGTAGTAATAATATTACTAATGCCCGACAACGCAGTAAAAATATTATAGATTTCTCTATTCTTTACCTTCACTTTTAATAAAAATAAATTGATTGACGAATCATTTGGTAAAATCGGTCTAATGGGCTGCTACGGTGAAACATCAATACAAATATACATACAAACATAGAATGTCAAGTGCCGATTACACTTTGTTTAAATAGTTGTAATCGGTTAAAAATATAGGTTGAAAGTGACAAACCTTGGTTGAAACAAAACATGGCAAAGTAACCGTCACATCGTGGCATCACTAGTATGGTAACTTTGCCAAGTTAGTTATAGATAAATGTTAAGATCAACATGTTAAAACGATATATTACATTTGATAACCATTAATATTACGTTACCACAAAGATATAGATACCTATATTCAGTATTTCAAACAAAAAAACTAAAGTTCTGGAGCACTGAACAAAGAGGTTATTTCATGGCACAATTCCGCGTTAAAATAAAATGCCAAAATTAACTCTCATGTTGTCATATCGAAAGCAATGCTGTCAATTAGTTATTGTGTTGTAGCAGCCAGGCTAATCAACCTTAAACGGCAATTAATAGTGTTACCCTGCTGCTACCATAACGCAGAAGGTGAAGGTCTGAAAAAACATTTATTTCCTAATTACCCCGGCTACTAAGATACTGCGGACTGCATATCGATGCGAGATAATTTGACGTATATATTTAACGTTCTAATATAGAAACAAAAACAGCCGCAAATATCATCAGCGCCGCATCGTCTTCACACGCCGGCTATCTTCATGCATCCGTCGACCATTTTCGAGCCGTTTCTTCAACGCCGTAGCTTTGCTTCTTCTTGCTGTTCCGGAGATGTGCCCACGCCGCCGCTCGCCGATTACGCGCGCGCGTCGGTCTGCATCACTTATATAGCCCCGTCCAGCAACGCAGCTACGAGAAGCTATCTACAGTCTTACGCCGGCAAATGGAGCATGTCATATAATAGTTGTACATAGTATTTATTGATTAATCTTCATTGGTCAAAATGTATAAATTCTAATTGGCTAAGTAAATAAAAGATATTACTATTGGTAAACTAAGGATGTAGCCGGGAATATAAATATAGGCAGGGTTCACTAAATAAACACCTTCATTCGCCTGCACATAGTAAGGCATATCAAGAAAAATAGTTTCATTCCTCCGCTCCTAGACCACTCGGAGTCTGTTAATAGTGGACACCATACACCACTATTACAGTGTTTTCATCAAAATATGGCTTATCTTGAAAAACGTTAAGTTTTCCATGTTAATCGTAATTTTGTACCAATACACCGCTGATGGCAAAGTTAACTTTCATTGGTAAAGTTGCCAGACCTGACTGTAGTGCATATTCTTACACTACTACAAGTTTTATCATAATTATAGCAGCAATAAATGCACATCCACCTCAGCATTATGCTGCAGTGGAATATCTTCACAGCACTGAATGTTCTGGTAAGTAAATTAAACAAAAGAGTGACTTTCAATAACCATTATTGGAACGAAGTTCTTTATTGGACAGTACGAATTTGGCGAAAGGGGCTAGGCGACAGACAAAAGTGTAAGATATTTCCGTCACGACCCCTTTGACGTAGTGTAGACGGCCTTGGTGGCTATAAGGAAGCGAGATGGAATAATATCCATCTCCCTCGCACTTTTCTTATCTTGCCAGGAAAGAAATATTATTTTATTTTAAATGACGCTTCATTTTAGACGCTAGTAATTCATTTATTTGTATTTGTTAATCAATAATATAATACGTTTATCAATAATAATATATTAGAACCGTCAGTAGCCTAATGGCAAGGCGCGGACCGCGAACTCGAATGGTCGTGGGTGCGTATACGTCATTCGACTACTGTCGTGAACATCACAAACATTTAGCTTACCAGAAGTGGTTTAGGGTATATTAATAATATTTAATAGCATTACTATTATTAAAAAATACTACGAAAGAATTTCGTTCCAACCAAGTGTTCAACGACACTAACGCATGTTTTTAATATAATCTAGCGATTCGCCCCGGCTTGGTGTTTCCGGGTGATTTCCGGGTCTCCAAAACAATTTTTTTAATTCTATTCCTGACACCAAATAGCGATGCCTGCTCTGATGTGTTCTGTTATTAAGGATATAGGGAGCCAGTACAACTATATGTTGTGAGGCATTCCATCTTGGTCCTCAGAGGTGACAATGCAACTGTAGCCTTTTTTGTTTGAAGTTAGCCGCAGGTGTCATGGACAGTTGCAACCACTTACCATCAGGTGAACTGTAAGTTTGTTTGTCACTTCAGCTTTTGAAGTAAAAAAAACATATTTTATCCCACCTTAATAGCACCCAAAGTCAGGGCGGGGCGCTGACTATGGGTGCGCAAAGACGCAGAAACGTTGCGTATTAAAAGAAATGAAATTAAATATACGAAAAATTAGTTTTATTTAAAGAAAAACTCTAATGAAGGTGCGAAATCAGTGTGTTTGTATGGGAGCCGACGAAGCAATAATATGACCTAATTAAGTCATTCAATTCACCAGCTAGGTTTATTTTGGTAAATACGAGTACAGGCCGCTTTCATACAGCGCTAATCAAGGCATTGAATTCAAAAATCCAATAGGAATATATTTCTCGAGCGTGATTACCAACAATTCTTCCTTTCTTGAATATAAAGTAAACGTTTATTACAACTTTCACGCCTGTCACCCAGAGGGGTAGGCAGAGACTATAGATCTCCGATTCTGATATACTGAAATGAAATAAAATAAAATATAGCTAAGTTTTATTTCTTAGACGCTTGACTCTTATCTAAAAAAAAAAAAAATATTGCGATTGCTCTTTAAAATTCGACCTGCTCAAAATTCAAAAACTTTATTAAACATAGTTTGTATAAAAAGGGTTATTATAATATTAAGGAATTTATGGATGATAATAACCCTTGGGAATGAGGTGATCGCTACCAAGCTATTTCTAATTTGTTTTGTGTGGTTAATTGTGTAACATACATGATTGTAAGCTGTTATTTAAAAAAGTCCCTGCTGGTTTCTTGCTGGTTCTTCCCAGGACAGAGGTTTTTCGTACCAGTGGTAATTAAACAAAAGTGACTTTCAATAAGTATTATTTATAATCTATATTGAATAAAAAAGTTTCTGTTTCTGTTTCTGTTTCTGTTTCTGTTTGTTTCTGTTTCGAGGACATGTAAAGTCAACCAACACGTACGGTAGCAGCGCGGCTACCTAATTACCAACACAAAATTATTCTGTTAGAAATGAGGTGACGTGGGAGCACCACGCTGCAGCTATAATATAGTTGTAGCACGAATGGGTTGGCTCAACCGGGGCAGTACCACGCTCTCACAGAATACCAGCGTGAAATAGCAGCTTAATGCTGTTGTGACTCGTATGAAGAGTGTAGAGAACAGGAGACACTTTGTAACTGGAAACGGGGTATCCATCTTAGTCCTCAGGAGTGACAAAGCATTTGCATTTAGAAACTTAATCGAACATAGATATGGATGCCTATAGGCCACAGCATCCACTTACCATCAAGTGGACTGTGTGCTCGTTTGACACCGTTATTCTATAAAAAAATTCAACACATTTTCGCTCGAGGTCAAACTTAGATACGGGTATAATAGCTTTCGGTAAAATAGGTCTGACGTTGATGTATCGTCGCTGTGAAGAATCGCTCGCCTAAATGAATTAGGACCACGTAAATTACCTTGGCGTGCGACCAATTAACGATCCTTGTTTCTTATCGCAATTCTAGAGAGATAGACCATGTTGCCACACACTCATGTTAGGGTACCATTGTTTTGAAACGATGAAATAAATAAAAAGACTTTTATTAAAAATTTAAAGACATCCAAGAAGTAAAAATAATGAAATAATTTCACATACTAGTCGGTGGTAAGATATAGTGTCTAGGAAAATTTTAACGCGTCTTAAAATGTGAAGATATTACATTCTTTTTTTTATAGGATAAGGGTGACAAGCGAGCACACAGTCCGCCTGATGGTAAGTGTTTGCTGTGGACCATAGACATCTACATCTATCCTCGTTTGCGGATCAAAATGTAGATGCGTTATCAGCCGTGAGGACTAAGATGGAATGCCTTTTTTTCAGTAAAAAGGGTCTCCGGTCACACTCACCATACGAAACACAGCAGCATTAAACTACTTTTTAACGCTGGTATTCTGTGAGAGCGTGGTCCTCCACGGTCGAGCCGACCCATCGTGCTACAATTATATAATTAAAATAGCTGCAGCACGACTCTACCACTAGTTCTATGAAATAGTATTTACCTTTTATTAAAAGTAAATTTTTTACTCTTTTGAGTGGAAATATCTATTTCGTCTAAATAGTTACATTAGAAATGTCGTCACCTATTTTGCAACCCTCAAGGTTGGAATTTTTTCTCCAAGTTATGTAGACCACTTATTTAGTAAAAAAGAAATCATTCAATTCGGTTCACAATTGAAGATATCGCGTAACAAACATACAAAAAAAGAAGAAAAAGAACATTCGAATTGAGGACCTTTTATGACGTCGACTAAATGAAAACTCTTTATTTTTTGACGTAAAAACTTATTATTCAAAAAGTTATTAATCATAATGCATAAACACTCACGCCTGTCACCGAGAGGGGTAGGACTATGAACTTCCACATCCATATATGGTAGAGCCACGCGGCAGCTTTTAATGTCGCACGGATGGGCCGGCACGAACCGGGGTGGTACTACGACCTCACAGAATACCAGCGTGAAGTAGATGTTTACTTCTGCATTTCGCCTGGTGAGTGCAGGTGGGCGGAGGCCCAATTACCCCATCAACATGGTAGCGGAATTAAATGGAAGACTACCCCAGGAGGGTACCAGCATCCCTGGAGAATCCCTCGCTGAGCATCCACGCCCAAGCTCAAGACGAAACCTGCTCGGGGCGGAGCAAAAAGACAAAGGCGACCCCTGCCACGCTTTCCGTGAATTTCTGCAATATCAGGGGACTTCATTCAAACCTTCACGCCGTCCACTACCATCTGGAGACGGCAAAGCCGGCCTTACTCTTTCTAACCGAGACGCAGGTGTCCTCTCCGGCTGATACTTCGTATCTCTCCTACCCGGGGTACAAATTAGAACACTCCTTTATGCCCCGGGCTGGAGTTTGCGTGTACGTCAGAGAGGACATCTGTTTTCGACACCTCGGCAGTCTTGAAGGTACGGACCTGTCCATCCTATGGCTGCGCGTAGACAGCGACGACCATCCCCGCGTCTACTACGGGTGCCTCTATAGGTCCCATAGCGGTAATACCGACACAGACCGACTCATCGACCACGTCCAAATGGCTGCAGACTCCGTGCTACAACAGGTCCCATCCGCAGAGATCGTGATACTCGGTGATTTTAACGCACACCACACCGAATGGCTTGGTTCCCGTTTAACCAATCATGCGGGTAGGTCTGTTTATGACTTTGCCTTGGCATATGGTCTGACACAACTGGTTACTTCGCCTACGCGGATCCCATATGTGGAGTATCATGTACCTTCCCTGTTGGACCTTCTGCTGACCTCTCATCCGGACGGATATCAGGTCTCCGTCGATGCCACTCACGCTCCTATCGCAGTTGCGATCTGCAGCTCGCCGCCGTGTTTGGCACTATAGGTCGGCCGATTGGGACGGAATGCGGTCTTTTTTTTTGCATCCTATCCTTGGGGTCAGGCTTGCTTCTCGCCGGATGATCCCAACGTTGTTGCTGATTCTGTCGCTGATGTAGTGCTTCAGGGAATGGAATTGTTTATTCCATCATCTGTGGTGCCTATCCGAGGCAGAACTCAGCCATGGTTTGGTCACTCCTGTAAAATTGCATCACGCTATAAGCAGGAGTGCTACCGAGCCTGGGCTGACGCATCAACGTCCCGGGATGTAAACACCAGCGCTCTTAAAAAGAAGTATAATTACGCCTCCAGGTCCTTTAAAAGCGTCATTGCCAAGGTAAAGTCAGAGCACATCGGCAGAATTGGCGAGAAACTAGTTCGCATCCCTTAGGGAACACGTGCATTCGGTCTCTCGCCAAGGCTGTCCACGGGAACTTCTGTCAGCCATCTCTGCCATCTCTACACAGGGTGGACGACTCACTGGCCCATGACGCAAAGGAGAAAGTCGATCTGCTAGACTCTCTTTTTGCTTCCAACTCGACTCTCGATGACGGGGGGAACACACCGCCGACCATCCCGCGGTGTGAGTGCTCCATGCAGGTAGTGCTGTTTACACAGCGCTCGGTGAGTAAAGCACTCTTCTCCCTGGACGTCAACAAGTCGAGTGGGCCTGATGTGCTGACGATGTGTGCTCCGGAGTTGGCACCTATTTTAACGCGTCTTTTCCGGTACTCCTACTCCCTAGGCATAGTCTCGAAATCATGGAAGACAGCTTTGGTGCACCCGACCCCAAAAAAAGGCGACCGCTCAGATCCGTCCAACTACAGGCCTATCGCTATCACCTCCTTGTTCTCCAAAGTAATGGAAACTATTATTAACTGTCAGCTCATGCGGTACCTTGAGGATCAACAGCTGATTAGTGACCGCCAGTACGATTTCCGTCGAGGTCGCTTAGCTAGTGATCTTCTAGGTTACCTAACTCATAGATGGGCGGAGGCAGTAGAGTCCAAGGGGGAGGCGTTGGCCGTTAGTTTGGACATAGCGACGGCCTTCGATCGGGTTTGGTACAAAGCGCTTCTTTCGAAGCTCCCTTCCTATGGGCTTCCCGAGAAATTGTGCAATTGGATCACCAGCTTTCTTGCAGATCGCTGGTTTTCCACAAGGCTGCGTGCTATCACCAACGCTGTTTCTTCTGCATATCAATGATATGTTGCAAACCGGTAACATTCATTGCTATGCAGACGACAGCACTGGTGATGCTTTATACACCGGCCGTGCCAATATTTCTCGGAAAACGTCGCGAGTACCGGAACAAACTTGTGTCTGAAGTCGAGACTTTGTTGAACAAAGTCTCAGACTGAGAGCGACTAAATCTAGTCCAGTTCAATCCCCACAAGACACAAGTTTGAGCGTTTACCTAAAAAGAACCCCTTTGTCGTATCTCCTCAGTTTCAAGGCACTCCCCTTGTTGCCTCAGCCAGTATCGGAATCCTCGGTGTCGACATATCGAGTGATGTGCAATTTCGTGGTCACTTGGAAGAGAAGTCCAAATTGGCCTTTAAAAAGCTTGGCGTGCTCAGCAGAGCGGGACAGTATTTCATGCCGGCACACCGCTTGCAACTTTACAAGGCGCAGGTTCAGCCCCACATGGAATACTGTTCCCATCTCTGGGCAGGGGCTCCCCAGTGCCAGGTCCTTCCACTTGACCGCATCCAGCGCAGAGCGGCTCGAATCGTCGACGACCGAGTTCTTTCTGATCGGCTCGATTCACTGGCGCTGCGTAGGGATGTTGCATCTCTTTGCATTTTCTATCACTTCTACCAGGGGGAGTGCTCTTATTAATTGTTCGGATTAATTCCAGCCGCCAAACTTTACAAACGCACATCGCGTCAAAATTCACGATCCTCAACATCTGGATCTGGATGCTTAGCGGTCCACCACTGTGCGATTTAGAAAAAGTTTTCTTCCTTGCACAACTTCCTTGTGGAATCGATTACCACCAGCGATTTTTTCGGACCGATACGACTTAGGGACCTTTAAGAAAAGAGCCTACTCCTTTTTAAAAGGCCGGCAACGCATCTGCAATTCCCCTGGTTCCCCTGGTGTTGCAGTTGTTCATGGGCGGCGGTAGTCACTTACCATCAGGTGAGCCGCATGTTCGTTTGCACCCTCTTCTATAAAAAAAACCTACGCATACATGCTCGTCGGTTAAACGTACTCTTAATTTGGTCCATTTTCAATATATCGCCTCTTTGGTCGATAAACTTTCGCCTAGGGCGTCCCTTTCCGACTCTGCCGTTCACCTCTACAACATAAATTTGCTTTGTCACTCTTTCCTCATTCATTTTTTCTACATGACCAAACCACCGAAGTATTCTTTTCTTAATCCTGGTCACAATATCATATTGCAAACCACACTCTTCTCTAAGCACACAATTTCTCACTCTGTCATTCAGATTCAGCCCTAACATACTCCTTAATGACCGCATTTCTACAGCATTTATTCTACTCTCGTGCTCCTTCTACCACACCCAACTTTCACTACCATACATTAAAGTGGGACTATCACAGCGTTGTGAATTGCCATACGAGTACGTGCCTTTTTGGACACATTCTGACTTTCCACAATAGAGTGCAGAGCTCCATTTACTCTATTTCCTGCGTTCACTCGTCGTTCTATATCCTTATCATATCTATCATAACACCATTATTAATCAACCATCATCAAATTGTTTAATGCAATTTTAAGCGCTGATTTTGAATGGTCGGCGGTTAAGTAAAATAAGGTAAGAAAACCTGCAAGCCTGCTTTATTCAAGTTTTTTATGTCTTCTTGTTTTCCTATAATTAAATTAATTATAGCGGATTATAGTGACCAGTAATTATAGTGGTAGACCCATCCTGCAGCTATATTATGGTTGTAGCACGAATGGGTCGGCTCGATCGGGGTAGGACCACGCTCTCACAGAATACCAGCGTAAAATAGCAGCTTAATGCTGCTGTGTTTCGTACGGTGAGTGTAGAGAACCGGAGACCCTTTTTACTGGAAACGAGGCATTCCATCTTAGTTCTCAAGGTTGACAACGCATCTGCATTTTGATTCTTAATTGAGGGTAATTTAGATGTCTATGGGCCACAGCATCCACTTACTATCAGGTGGACTGTGAGCTCTGAAGGTTCTTCCTGAAGGTTTTTTTTATAGAATAAGGATGACCAACGAGCACACATTACACCTGATGGTAAGTGGGTGCCGTGGCATATAGACATCTATATTTATCCTCGATTATTAATTAAAATGCAGAATAGTTGTCACCCCTGAATACCAAGTAAGACTAAACATTACATACTTTTTGTAGTTTGCTTATGTAACGAAAAAAGTTATGTTTCCTAATATAAACATGATTCTTGTAGCGTCTACGCTAAGACCGACGTTTTGTAAAAACAAGGGTTTTGGAGACTCACATTTTATTTTGTTATTCTAACGCCGAGCCAAATGATGGCTTAGTTACCACAAACATTATTAAATAATACGTGAGAAAAACGACAATCGTTTTATTTGTATGTTTGTAGATACTAATCATATATTATGTCATATATATTGTTCAATCCTTTTTTTTCATTTGGAAAAATGCTAAAGCGGGTGCCTTAACATTTTTCCAAATGAAAAAAATGTGTGGCTCATGGGGGCGAGTACGGGTTATGTCGGACTTGCACTATAATACACATAAACAAAAACCCCATGCACTATTATACGGATCTGCGGACAGAACTTAAAAAAAACCTATTTTTACACAACACGTTATATCATATTGGAATTAACAATTAGGATAATAATGTCCTCCAGACTGAATTTCGGTCACGGCGGCCAGTCTCAACGGAGACTAGCCATCTGCTCGGGACTGGATTGTAGTGCCCAAGTAAATGCGCAAGCACAGGTGCACTCTCTATTCCCTCACTCTCGTAGTCCGATGGGACGGTAAACCGACACGACCGGGGAGAGATCAGGCGCAGGACCAACGGCTTTACCTGCTTTCAGTGGCACGTGGGCGAGACACCGCCAACTTGCTGACACCGAGCAGTTACTGAGAATTTCTTGACGGAAAAACTCAATAACTGATTTTTTTTGGCCCGACCCGGTATTCGAACCCGGAACCTCATGATCAGCAGTCGCGTTTGCAACGACTAGACCAACGAGGCACTCGAGAATTAGCATAATGATACAGTAACGACCCGTGACGATTGGAGATTGAATGAGACTGACTCGCATTCGATGGGAGCTCGGTTATATAGGATTTATGTCGCTGACGCGGCAGTATGAAAGATATGCGTTAACCGGTCTCTTTACATCGGTGGGGTATAACAGCACACATCCGCACCACCAACCCTTCCGCGGGAGAGGACTTTCACTCCCCCTTTTCCTTATCAAGTAACGCCCAAGGTACACCAGGCGCATCTTTCTCTACGGCCTGTGGGGTTGGATACGTGGAGGCAATGGGGCCAGAAAACGAGCACTCGAAAGCATTAATTCAAGTTACTCAATCTTTTTTTACGTGGGGAATCCCCATGGATACCAGCATGTCGCGAAGACGACAGACAGGTTATGCCGGACTCCTACCGGCTAAAACCCCACGATGTTCATCTCTTCGCCCTTTGTCGTGGCTATGGGAACGCTTTCGCACACCGTCCGTCTTGATGACGGAGTGGAGCTAGAGTTCTCCACTCCTTCTTCATGTAGGGACGCACGGAACACACCGTACGCGCCACCTCGAGGCCTTAAAAGACGACCGACAGTCCCCGTGTCCGCCACCTAAGCCTCAATTATGGTGGGTGTAGGAGAGCCTGATATGCTCTTCTCTGGCGCCCAACTCTCCGGCTGCCAATTGGGGTATTAGGCGTCCTTTCTCTCTCCCTTTCTCTCTCCCTTTCCGCAGCCTCCTTCCGCGACATCACTTGTTCGCAGAATGTAACGCCAGCACTCCACGCCCATTCACATCCAACCATAGCTTTATTTAAAGCTGGGGGCAAGAGGTCATCCCCCAATATATCCCCGAGATCACGACGCAACTCAGCCCACGCTGGGCAGTCCTCAAGGGTATGCTGCACCGTGTCGTCGTTGCTACTACAGTGGTGACACTCAGTTGTCGAATCTCTTCCGGCTATATGGCGCAGATACTTACTATAACATGCCCGGAAAGGACCTGTACCAGCCGGAGTTCAGTGACCCGTGCAAATTACTCAATCCTGCATTAACCTTTGGCGAAGTTTGACTCACGTCAAAAGTGAAAGTTTCTTAGGTTCACAAACTTGTAAACATTATTTTTATATATATACACACACATCTGTATATATGTATCTGAGCGTGATGGTCACGCAAGTTCAGTCCTTTTTCCCCATCCCAAAAGTGCCCAACGTGCCTAAAGAAATTTTCGCTTCAAAATAATTATCTATATTAATTTAGCTATTTTGTATATAGTTCGTATACATATGCATATATATTTATACATACATCTGTATATATGTATCTGAGAGTAAGGGTCACGCGAGTTCAATCCTTTTTCCCCATACCAAAAGTGCCCAACGTTTCTAAGTTTTAGTCGATTACTAGTAGTGAACAATTAACATACATAAAAAAAACATACGCGTTGAAAATAACCATCTAGTTTTATTAACTCGTTTAAAAATCAAGTTGCAAAAAGAATTTAAAATGATTTTAAATTACAAAAGCAATCTGAGTTAAAGACCTACTCTTAGCGGCTCACATCGCATCGATCGGTGAACGTGAGGGAATTTTAAATTCAAAGCTCCAAGATGGCCTGGAAAACGTGTTTTGAATGTTGGCAGTATACTTTTGTATGTGAACACTGTATGCGTTTTCTCAATAAATTGAATAGTAATGAAATCTCTTTAAATTAACGCAAGAAATTCAAACTTTTGTAGGTGTGCTGCGCACACACACTGGTATATACTTAGTAATATTGTACCTCTCTACTTAGTATTAAGAATTGCAGTCAGTAGCTAGTTGCCCACCAACTGTATTGCGCGTTCCTATCCTATAAAATAAGTACGTCGTAAAAATAACTCGATATTTCATTATGGTCACCCGTAGGGACCCTTATGGAGTCAGCTCCTAAACTTTCTTTGACTAACTATCGTTTCAAAATGTTGGAAATTGTGAAAAAATTTGGGAAAATTTTTGATAGCTAAGTAAAGCTTTTTTTCTTTAGCTTTTTTTCTTCGGCGGGTAGGTTTTGAATAAATACAGTTACAAAAGTGCTCTCGTAATATTTTATGATCTAAATATAATTTTGAATATAATTTTTAGTATTTGTGCTAATATAATAACTAGTTATTTGTTTTTAATTCAGTGTTTAATAAGTATGACAATTTAAATCGTTAAATACTCACAATTCACCTCCCATCATAACCTCAATTCGTAACAGTGTTCACTTGTTTAAATAACTTTCGTGGTATCAGTATTTGAATAATGGCAAATGTCATGGATGTTGAGAATATGCAGAGAGATTTGGAAGATTGCTGGAGTCAGAAAATTGCCGTATTTGAGAAACGCTTGAAGGATGCATCCACTCCAATAAACCCAACACTGGCACAACTACAGGAAGAATTTTACTCCTTTAAGGAACTTGTTATCAAAATGCTAAATCTTTTACGGCAGCAGGTTCATGAGTGCATGAAGAATGTTGATACTATTAACATGTGGCATCGTCGAAAGGCTATTGTTTTAATGGCATCCCAGAGGCATCTGTGACTAATATAACAGATGAAATACTACAACTGTTGCACAATAAATTGGGTTTAAAACATATAGTGCCATTAGCTTGGAAAACTGCTATAGACTTGGTGCGCAGCAAAGTAACCACATTAGGCCTGTTATAGTATATTTTCGTGATCACCACACAAAACAGGAAGTGTGGAAAGTTAAATCAAAATTGAAAGGCTTGCTAATCTCTGTTTCCGAATTCCTTACTAAAACCAGGCAATCAATACATAAAGAGCTCGAAAACATTTTGGAATAAAAAATGTGTGGACTTTGGATGGTGTTATCTATGTTAAACATCCTGGTGGTTATGATAAGATCCTTGCGATGGAGCAGTTAGATGCTTTGATGGCCAAATATCCCACAACAAGTACTCCAATCAGGTCAGACGCTGCTTTTAATACCTCGGATATTACAAATAATTCAAAGTCATCACAAGGTTCATCTAGTACTAAACGTGTGCAAGAAACAGCCCGTCATACTATTCCAGCAGTGACCAATCGTGATGATACCAAGAGATCTCGGCGGCCTGTAGTCAAAAAATAGAATTCATTCTTCTGTTCCACTACGCTAATGTGATTGGTGATGTATCTCTCTGGTGAATATCTTTACTTAGCAAATTTTGAACATATTATTGCATTCAATGTAATTTTAATATAGTCATATTTAGCCTTATAACTAATACTTGTTGTGCTTCAATTTTTATGTATAAATGTTTGTTTAATTGTTGAAGTTTCTTGGAGTGGCACTGTAATTTTAATATTAGTTATTTTATCAGTGTATTTATGGTGTAATCCTGATAAGTATGAAGTGATTTGGTATTGTTATGAGTATCTGGTATTTTTAATAACTTAAATTTACTTTTTTTTGTGATCCTGCTCTTAGAATAATCGCTATCGTTTTCTAATAATATTTCAGATGAAATAATACACAACGTTAATAGTAATCCTGCAACTATGCATATAATTTGTTTACTTTAGAGTAAGAAGAAGTTAACATAGGTAAATAAATATGTAGCAATTAAGATAAAGTTAATCTGTCATTGTCATCATTCATCATTACAATTATTATATGCCATAGACATTATATCCCCGTATCCCTGTAGAGTTTATAAACTCTTTGATTGTAAGCCACAAAAGGCACTGATGTCTAAAACATACTGCCTATTAATGTATAAGTTAAATATGAACAAATTGTATAAATTGTTATCGCCGTCATTTGCATGCAACATTTTATGTTTTACTTATTTAGTGAATAGTTATTATTGTTTCTTAGTTAACTTTTTATAATTTTCTTTTATTTCCCATCAAAATATTACCAGTGTGTTAATTTGGGCGGTTTTAATTGTAGTATTAATAATTATATAACATATTGGTGAAGCAGTGTAGCCCAGTATGAGTATGTAACTAATTAATCATTAAGTTATCATTAAGATGTTAAATTTTTCATGCTGTGTAAACAGTCAACTGGTGGGATGGTATTTTGTGAGATTCCTAAATAGTTTAAATTTTTTAGCTATTAGTATTATAGCAAATTTATTTAAAATTTTATGTATATATAAATATATGTATATGATATAAATTATTTATTAATCTATTGCATATAATAATGTCTGATACCGATTCATTTCATTCATTTAACAGTTCTGATTCTTCATTCTTATCGTGTAACGATTCTATAAACATTTCTAATATCTTATATACACAGTTAAAAGAAACTTTTCAATCTAACAATAAATCTTTTAACATCTGTCATATTAACGCTCAAAGTATTCCGAGTCACTTTTCTGAGCTTGAAGCGTCTTTAACCCGAACTTGATACAAGCTATTCTAATCTCCGAAAGTTGGCTGAAGCCAAGTCTTCACTCGGCGTTGTATCCACTTCCGGGTTTTGTACTAATTAGAAATGACCGTATTGGTAAAAGGGGAGGCGGTGTTGCCATTTACCTACACTCGTCATTTCCGTATGAAATTATTTTAGCTTCACCTTCCCTTTATTCAGGTTCTCCGGAGTTCTTGTTCTTAAAAGTCAGTGTCAGAGGCGTAAAGGTGATTCTTGGAGTAGTGTATTGTCCTCCTTCCATTGACTATTTCGCCACTTTAGAATCGGCTCTCGAAACAATTGTCTCCGAGTGTGCACACTGCATAATCATGGGTGATTTTAACACCGACCTTTTGATAAATTCTAACCGTTCCCAAAAACTTCGTACAATCATTGAGTCAGTCAATCTCCACATTCTTCCTTCAGGGGCAACACATCATAATTTCGATTCCAAGGACTCTTTGATTGACCTTATTATTACAGCTTCTCCTGATCATGTGATATCACATGGTCAGTGTTCCGCCCCAGGATTCTCGCGTCACGACCTCATTTATGTTGCATACAAGCTAAAATCTAAATCGTTGCCTACATTTATTCACTTGCGCAACTTTTCTAAAATAAATTTGGATAAACTAAAAAGTGATGCTTCTAATTTAAATTTTGATCGATTAAAATTATCAACGACTGTCGATGATATGTTATCCATCTTTAATAATAAAATAATTAGTTTATATAACACCCATGCTCCTGTACGTAAAGTTAGACTTAAACATCAACCTTCTCCTTGGATGACTGAGGGAGTTCGGATGGCGATGACAAGGCGGAACAGGGCTTTTCAGCGTTTCAAAAGAGAGCGTGCGGAAGAGAATTGGATATGTTTTAAGAAAGCTAGGAACAGATGCAATCAGATGGTGCGTAACGCTAAACGCCGTTATATCCAAAATAATATAATTAATTCTTCGCCAGCTAATGTCTGGAAGTTTCTTAGGTCAATTGGCGTGGGTGAGATGGAGTCTACTCTGGAGTGCGCCTCTTACTTGTCTTGTGATGACATTAATCTCCACTTTGCTTCTGCTCCTGTTATGGACACTACTGTACGATCTCAAACGATAGCCTATTTAGCTTCTATCCAATCTCCTCAAATTCCTTCTTTTCAATTTTCTCCAGTTCACCAGGATGACATTAAAAAAATTGTTATAGCCATTAAATCCAAGGCTGTGGGTTGTGATGAAATCAGTAGAACTATGATAGTCAATATACTGGAGTATGTACTACCTGCACTTACTCTCATTATTAACTTTTCGCTGGATTCAGGTCAGTACCCAAATGTCTGGAAAAAGGCTTTCATACGCCCTATTCCCAAAATATCGAATCCCACATTACCTAATCACCTTCGTCCTGTATCTATATTGCCCTTTTATCCAAGGTTCTGGAAGGCTGCGTACATAAGCAAGTCTCCAATTTTGTATTTAAAAATAATCTACTCAGCGATTATCAGTCTGGGTTTCGTCTCGGTCACAGCACCACTACAGCATTACTCAAAGTTACGGAAGACATCAGACAAGGTATGGAAAAGAAGAAAGTTACTGTAATGGTGCTTGTTGACTTTTCTAATGCTTTTAACGCAGTGGACCATGATATCCTTTTATCTATCCTGTCCTATTTAAGATTCGCACCCTCAGTCTTGGATTGGTTCTCTTCATATCTTCGCGGGCGTCAGCAGTCTGTCCATTTGGGACAGAAGAGTTTCAAGTGGGCTAGTCTTGATGCTGGCGTCCCGCAAGGCGGTATACTTTCTCCATTAATTTTCTCAGTTTTTATAAACTTCATCACATCTATTCTGAACTGTTCGTACCATCTGTATGCTGACGACCTCCAAATTTACTTGCACTCATCTATTGAAGAGCTCCATGACGCTATAAGAATGATCAATCTGAACTTGGAATCTGTAAAAGAATGGTCTAGGCGTTTTGGAATATCAGTTAATCCAACGAAGTGTCAAGCTATACTCGTAGGTAGCTCGAGAATGTTGTCCAAAATTGATGTGGCAAGCCTACCTGCTGTCTATTACGGTGATATACTGATACCGTTCTCTTCCTCTGTAAAAAATCTTGGCCTGTATATGGATAACACAATGAACTGATGTACGCATGTCACCGAAATTAGCCGCAAAGTCTTTGCCACCTTACGATCCCTCTATCGCCTGAAGAACTTTCTTCCAATTAAGACTAAGCTAACACTTGCAAACACTTATAATGCCCTTAATTGATTACGCAGATGTGCTACCCAGATTTGAACCAAAATCTTCTTAACAAGCTAGAGCGTCTCTCAATAACTGTATTAGATATATATTTAGTCTCCGAAAATATGATCACATCTCTCATTATCGTGAACGCCTGAAATGGCTTACTATCCGACAAAGACGATACTCTAGAATTCTGCTTGTTCTTTTCTCAATTTTGAATAATCCAACTTCTCCAACATATCTCAAGGACAAATTCAATATCTCTTTTCAACTCATGATAAGGTTCTTGCTCCTCATCTATCATAAGATCAGTATTCCATCTCATTTCACTGGATTCACCAACAATTCCTTTACTATTCAGGCAACACTACTCTGGAACTCCTTGCCTGAAAACATAAGAAGAGCGCCAAGTAAGGACTGTTTTAAAAGTTGGTACATGGCTTTTGAAACGAAGCGATGTTATATGTTAAGAATGATGATGATATATTTTGATACATTTAGATGTTTTATTATTTGCAATTTCAATATATGTATTTTATTATTATATGTAACGTATATATTATATCTATGTATGATACATCTTTTGTTCATATATTTACATACACTATATGTAAAGTTTTTGTATATTATATGTATATCTTAGTATGTATGTATATATATATGTATTTGCACCTGCCACAAAATCTCGTCACTCCACGGGTTGACTGGCAGAGAATGCCGTTAGGCATTAAGTTCGCCCTTTGTTACCCTTGTTGTTAAGGTGTCAACAAACAAGATTAAATAAATAAATAAATAAATAAAATAAAGTAAAGTTACAGCCTATATACGTCCCACTGCTGGGCACAAGCATTCTCTAATTTCTTAGAGAGTTTTAGGGCAAGGAAATGTCCGCCGCGCTGTCCCAATACGTGTTGGCGAACTTCAGAAGTTTTCGTAATTTTCTTTATTTCTTATTTCTCAGACATGCAGGTTTCCTCACGATGTTTTACTTCACCGCTGAGGTTCGCGCTCGCTGTAATATTTCACAGTACGCGAGCAACCCGGGTTCGATCCCCGCCGACACCAATGAAATTGTTAACTGCAATTTTAAGTGCCGTTTTACCTTGTGCTCATCTGTAAAATGTGATTTTTTTTTCACAATATCAATAAGAAATCTACATTTATCCTTAATTAAGAATAAAAATGCAGATACGTTGTCACTCCTGAGGATTAAGATGGATCTAAAGTCCACTTCTTAACGTAGACCTCCCGTATATATTGCCTTAGATGGTACGTTTGGCAGGCAGGCTGGTAACCACGTTTTTTGAATATTTTAGTTGTTTTTTTAAATGATATGGGTGACAAACGAGCACACAGTCCACCTGATGGTAAATGGATGCTGTGGCCAATAGAAATCTACATCTATCTTCGTTTGTCAAAATGCAGATGCGTTGTCACTCGTGAGGACTAAGATGGAATGTCTCGTTTCCAGTAAAAAGAGTCCCCGGTTCTCTACACTCACCCTACGAAACACAGCAGTGTTAAGCTACTATTTTACGCTGGTATTCTGTGAATGCGTCCTTCCCCGTCCTTCCCCGGTCGAGCTCATTCGTGCTACAACTATACAATTAATATAGCTGCAGCAGGGCTCTACCACGTTTAGAATTATTTAGAATTTAAACTATATACATAATGATATATATAATAATAATAATGTCATTCAGATTGAATTTCGGTCACGGCGGCCAGCCTCAACGTATGCGCGAGCACAGGTGCACTCTCTATTCCCTCACTCTCATAGTGTGATAGGACGGTAAACCGACTCAATAACTGATTATTTGGCTCGACCCGGTTTTCGAACCCGGTACCTCATAATCAGCAGTCGCACTACTACAACCACTAAACCAACGAGGCAGTCGGACTTGATACATAACAATGCAGTGGCGTAAGAATACATATCGTTCCGTGGACATCGTAAGAGGCGTCAGGAGGAAGCTGATAATGACTTTTTTTACGTGGTAGAGCCATGCTGCAGCTATATTAGTAGTGTAGTTGTAGCACGAATGGGTCGGCTCGACCGGGGAAGGACCACGCTCTCACAGAATACCAGCGTAAAATAGCAGCTTAATGCTTTTGTGTTTCGTATGGTGAGTGTAGAGAACCGGAGACCCTTTTTACTGGAAAAGAGGCATTCCATCTTAGTCCTCACGGCTGACAACGCATCAGAATTTGATTGTTTATTGAGGATAGATGTAGATGTCTATGGGTCACCGCTTACCATCAGGTGGATTGTGTGCTGTGTGTGTTGTCACCACAAATCCTCCGAAGTAAAAGCAGTATATATAGACTAGCTCCGAACTACCACATTATGCTACAATTGTTTTAAAGGATCGTAAAACAGTTACTGCAGAGTGGTACACTAACAATTGTTTGCCACTTGTCTTGGAAAATTTCGGGAGACACGACCTCGCAGTAGGATCCTCCTTCACCACGACAACGCCTCGTCGCACACCGCCAAGCAAACAATCGACTACTTGGCGACGTCAGACGTGGAATTACTGGGTCACCCGCCCTATAGCCCCGACCTCGCACCTTGCGATTTTTATTTATTTCCGAAAATAAAAGAAAAACTTCGAGGAAAACGTTTTATGGACGCCGAGGAAGCAGTGGCTGCGTTTCAAAATGCTGTCAAAGAGACCCCTAAGGACAAATGGGCAAAGTGCTTTTCTCAGTGGTTCCATCGGATGCAGCGATGTATTAATGTAAATTTTTCATTCAATTTCATTTTGAAAAGATATAACAAAACTAATAACTTGCTAGTTTTTTGGGTTTTTTATTTTCTAAGTACTTTCAGTGTCACCCTCGTAGTATTAAATCAAATCAAATATCTTAACTCACGTAGAATTTAAACAAAGCACTTATGAACGTGAACATATCATAATAATTGTTATTTACTCGTACCGAGACAATAGCTACAACGAAATACGTCTCTGGCGAATTTATGTTCAGTTTTTAAATATTAAAAGGTAAGTTTAGTTTCTCTTTGTGTATCTTATTAAAGAAGCGTACACGTTGCTTACACATTGCAAAGCCGTTGCTTATCTTTTTTTAATCTTAAGGAAGAAACCACTAATGCTTATTTATAGGGTTGATTTTATGAATGTCACTTTTGATTTTAAATTAACTGGTACCCGACACGTTGCTACCGCAAAAAAAAAATTGTGGAAATATCGTTTTAAATTTGGAACAGTTATATTGTTTAATTAGGAATGATTACACATTCATTGAAATTGAATGATATATAACTTTCAAATAAATTTGTCGGTACGATTCGCGCGCCACCTACTGTAAGTTACTATGCCCAAAACCTTCGCACAAGTGCAAGCAATAAGTTAACAAAGTTTTGCCGCGACCTGACGAACGGTATGGCAGCGCATAAAATACGAACAAACAAAAACTAATTTTTATATATAAGATAATGAAATATTTTTTATACATATATACAAATAAATAAAATTGAAGTGTCTGTTTGTAATGTCAAAATAACAGCTTTTACTAAATGCATATGAAAGTATAAGTTGTACCGTATGTACTTATAACAAAAAAACAATTTTTAAAATATTTGTCTGTCTGTCTGCTTGTTCCGGCTAATCTCCGAAACAGCCGAACCAATTTTGACGAGACTTACACTGGCAGTTAGTTAAGGTTATAAGGAGTAACTAAGACTATTTTTTAGAATAATTTAAAATTAAAAATTTTGTACAACCGACTTCAATATAAATTATTACGAATAACTTAAAAACTATTAATCAGAACTTGATAAAATTATTATGGGACTACAAGAGAAGCACAAGCTTTCAAATAAAAAAAGAATCATCGAAATCAGTTCACTCAGAAAAAAGGAATGAGGTAACACACATAAAAAAAAAACCATACAGTCGAATTGAGTACCTGCTCCTGTTTGAAGTCGGTAGAAAAGATTCCGCGAAAAAAATAAAAATTCACATTTTCAGTACATTATAAATTACTATAAATTATTTCAGTATAAATTACTAAAAATTATTCTATGCGAACGAAGTCGCGAGCACAGCTAGTGTATCACATTAACGTAAAAATAAGGAATCGTTATAGGAGCCTTCTTCCCCAATCGATTTTATTTAGTTCAGTGTTTGTTAAAAAATACAACTACAAAGAAACACCCGCAGTCTAGTGTTAATAATAATATAAAAAAACATTAAATCCAACCGTAACAAATTCCACGCGGGCGAAGTCGCAAGGAACAGCGAGTAAATAATATGAAATATGAAACTTGCGAGTTACAATAACCAATACAGCATGCCATTAAGGTCCTGTACGTGTCCCGTACACCATTGAGGCGGTCCCTGGAATACCGACAACATTAATTAACCCTTGGCAGTTTCCAATCACGTCCTGACGAGACTCGACGCTTTGACAACGAGCGACGTAAATTGAAATTCCGTAAAGTCATGTATGGCTTGCTTATAATTAAATAACACTTGCGTAAAATGAACTTTGACCTTATCGCAAATAACAATTATAACTTTGGTATTTTTTTAGTATAATTTATACGTGGTAGAGTTGCTATACATGGTAGAGGTGGTATGCACGCTGCAGCTATAATATGGTTGTGGCAAGAATGGGTCGGCACGACCGGGGAAGGACCACGCTCTCACAGAATACCAGCGTAAAATAGCAGCTCAATGACCCTTTTTACTGGAAACAAGGCATTCCATCTTAGTTCTCAGGGGTGACAACGCATCTGCATTTTGATTCTTTATCGAATACGAGTATAGATGTAAATATCTATGGGCCACAGCATCCACTTACTAACAGGTGGACTGTGTACTCGTTTGTCAACGTTATTCTATAAAAAATATGGGTGACAAACGAGCACACAATTCACCTGAATATTTATATTATATTCTCGAATAGGAATCAAAATGCCCCGAAAACTTTCAACTCGAATTACAAAACCATTTTTAGTGCCTGGTAGATTACAATACAGTTGACGATATAAATGACAAGTTCGTGAAAACGGTCCATGTTTTTGGGTTCCGTACCCGAAAGGTAAACAATGGGACCCTTTTACTAAGCCTCCGCTGTCCGTCCGTCCGTCTTTCTGACTATCAGCGGACCGTATCTTATGATCCGTAATAGGTAAACAGTTGAAATTTTCTCAGAATGTGTATTTCTGTTGCCGCTATAACAACAATTAATAAAAATAAAAGTAAATTAAAAATTAAAGGGTACGGAATCCTTCATGCGCGAGTCCAACTCGCACTCGGCCGGTTATTTTTATAGATTATGGGTGACAAACGAGCACACAGTCCACCTGATGGTAAGTGCATGCTGTGGCCCAACTTCTACATTTAGGATCTGTAATGTTTTATGATTTCGGACACGTTAAAGACCGTGATTGAACTGAGGCTAACTTTACTTTGTACCTCACATGCAAAACATAAAACATAAATATTCAAACCACGCACATTATCCTCGATTAAGAATAAAAATGCAGAAGAGTCTTCAATTCTCTGCACTTACCATTTGAAACACAGCACCATTAAGCTGCTATATGTTTCGTGTTACCGTTGCTGTAACAGCTTACAATAAACTATTAAAATCGACTCCTGTGCAGTGTGCAGTGGCGGTGCATGATTATCCACTATTCCATATCATCCTGTGGGTATCGTTAGATGCCACAGAGGAAAACAAATCAGGAGATGGGCAGCAGCGTCTTCTTAATAATAGCTTGCCAAGTGTAGCAACCATGACAAATATCCCCCCTATGAGGCAGTCTATGGGAGAGGCCTATGTTCAGCAGTGGACTTTTATAGGCTGTAATGGATGTATGTATAGAAGATAATCTACCAGGGCACATGACCCATTGAGAGGTGAAATTATTAAATCAACAGTAACATTACAACTAGATATAACGAATATCGCCCTAAGAGGCAATCTATGGTGGAGGCCTATGTTCAGCAATGGACTTTATAGGCTGTAGTGGATGTATGTATAGAACATAATCTACCAGGAGCACATGACACACTGAGAGGTGAAATTATTAAATCAACAGTAACATTGGATATAGTTCCGTTCTAGGGAGACCTCCGATTTGGACCAAATTTTTTTTACATGTTTACCAACATAAATGATAAAAAAAACCCAAAGGGATTTTTGGCGCAAATGCCCCTGACTTTTTTTACGAGGGTTTGAAGTTTTAGATTTTTAAGACAGTTTTTCATGATAAATCGACTAAAAATGACAAAATTTTTAAGCTAGACCAGTTCTCATGGATTTTTTTGCATAATCAACTTAATTATAAATGAAAATAACTCCGTACACGTGGATGCGTGCGCTCCGTTCGACGGTTCACGACAAAGTGACGTGCCCTCTCCGCCAAAGTAATACTAAAGTCTAGTCGACGGAGCCCCGCTAAGCGGGGTTCCTATTTCTGGATGGTTTATAAAAAATAACCACGAAGGGGATGGAGGGGTCTGTTCGCTCACTTCGCTCGCTCACTCGACCCCGCTATCCCCTTCTAACCTAACCTGTCCGAGTCGGGGTACCCCAAGTCCCGAGCTCGCTTCACTCTCTCTTGCACAAAATAACGCTTATGACGCGTAACAAAAAAAAAAGGTCCAAAAAATCCTGAAAACTTTAAACCCCCATAAAAATGTTATGGTGTATTTACGCCAAAAATCGTTTAGGGATTTTTATATGTTGCACCAAGACTAAAAATACCCGACAATACAAGTCAAACTCTTTACCATGCATAGTTACAAATAACGGATTGATGCGAGCTTTTAAATGGTCACACAATAATAATCCGTACTATCTGAAAGGAATTTCAGCTGCTAACATAACACCAACAACAGTTCGCGAAACTAATCCAAATGAAGATGGTTATTGCTGGTCATATGGTTTTTCCTATCTTGAAGCTGCATCAAATGTCGTGTGCAAATCTACGCCCACTATTCTTGGGTTCGAAAGACTATTAACCGAAGTGATAAAATATCCCAATATTTTGCCTTCAGAATTGTCTTCCAAATAATACAAGTCAAACTAACTACCAGGCATACAGGCATACAGTTCTAGAAACAGTTCCAAATAGACACAAACTTAGCTGGCATTATCGCCTATACTATCCGGAGGCTGGATTAAATGTCGTGTGTGAATCATCACCCAATATTCTTGGGCTCGACGGTCTAGTCCCCGAAGTGATAACATTTTTCCTTCAGGATTGTCTAAAAAACAGTGCAAATCAAACACTTTACCTGGCATAGTGACAAACATCGGATTGATGCTAGCTTTTGAATCGTCACGCAATAAGAATCCGTACTATCTGCAAGGAATTTCAGCAGCTAACATAACACTAACAACAGTTCTCGAATCAAATCCAAATGTAGACGGATTAAGCTGACCTTATGTTTTTTCCTATCCTGAAGCTGGATCAAATATCATGTGCGAATTTACGCCCCATATTCTTAGGCTCGAAGGATTAGTCCCCGAAGTGATTATATATCCCAATATTTTGCCTTCAGAATTGTCTTCCATACAACACAAGTCAAAATCATCACCAGGTATAGCTACAAATAACGGATTGATGCCGTCATCATTAAACCGTCACCCAATGTGATTCCGTACTCTCTGCAAGGACTTTCATCTGCTGGCCTAGCACCAACAACAATGGGTTAAACAAATCCAAATACAGACGAACTTAGCTGGCCTTATGGCCTGTCCTATGCTGAGGCTGGATCAAATGTCGTGTGTTAATCAATGCTCAATATTCTTGGGCACGAAGGACTAGTCCCCGAAATAATAAAATATCCCAAAAATTTTCTTTCAGGATTGTCTTTCAAACAATACAAGTCAAACTCTTTATCATGCATAGTTACAAATAACGGATTGATGCGAGCTTTTAAATCGTCACACAATAATAATCCGTACTATCTGAAAGAAATTTCAGCTGCTAACATAACACCAACAACAGTTCGCGAAACTAATCCAAATGAAGATGGTTATTGCTGGTCATATGGTTTTTTCTATCTTGAAGCTGCATCAAATGTCGTGTGCAAATCTACGCCCAATATTTTTGGGTTCGAAAGACTAGTAACCGAAGTGATAAAATATCCAAATATTTTGCCTTCAGCATTGACTTCCAAACAATACAAGTCAAACTCACCACCAGGCATAGGTACAAATAACGGATTTATCACAGACTTTTGAATCGTCACCCAATAAGATTATATATTAACTGCAAGGAATTTCAGCTGCTAACATAACACCAACAACAGTTCGGGAATCAAATCCAAATGTAGACGGATTTAGCTGGCCTTATGGTTTATCCTACCCTGAAGCTAGATCGAATATCATGTGCGAAACTACGCCCAATATTCTTAGACTCAAATGAGTAGTCCCCAAAGACATTAAATATCCCAATATTTTGCCTTCAGGATTATCTTCAAAAATAATACAAATCAAACTCATCACCAGGTATAGTTACAAATAACAGATTGATGCCAGCTTATGAATCGTCTCCAAATAAGAATCCGTACTATCTGCAAGGACTTTCATCTGCTGGCATATTACAGACAAAAGTGCGCGAAACAGTTCCTAATAGAGACTTACTTATCTGTCCTTATGGCCAATCCTATCCTGAGGCTGGATTAAATATCGTGTGCGAATCTACGCCCAATATTCTTGGGCTCGAAGGACTAGTCACCGAAGTGATAAAATATCCCAACATTTTTCCTTCAGGATTTTCTTACAAACAATACTAGTCAAACTCATTACCTGGCGTAGTTACAAATAACGGATTGATGCCAGCTTTATAATCGTCATCCAATGTGATTCCGTTTCATCTGCATGAACTTTCAGCTGCTAGCAACAGTTCAAGAAACAGTTCCAAATAGACACAAACTTAGCTCGCATTATCGCCTATACTATCGGGAGGCTGGATTAAATGGCGTGTGCGAATCATCACCCAATATTCTTGGGCTCGATGGCTTAGTCCCCGAAGTGATTAAATGTCCTAAAAATTTTCTTTCAGGATTGTCTTCCAAACAATACAAGTCAAACTCACCACCACGCATAGTTACATATAACAGATTGATGCCAGATTTTGAATCGTCTCTAAATAAGAATCCCAATATTCTTAGACTCAAATCAGTAGTCCCCAAAGACATTAAATATCCCAATATTTTGCACTCAGGATTATCTTCAAAAACAATACAAATCAAAATCATCACCAGGTATAGTTAAAAATAACAGATTGATGCCAGCTTATGAATCGTCTCCAAATAAGAATCCATACTATCTGCAAGGACTTTCATCTGCTGACACATTACAGACAAAAGTACGCGAAACAGTTCCAAATAGGGACGAACGTAGCTGGCCTTATGGAGTATCCTATCCTGAGACTGGATCAAATGTCATGTGCAAATCTACGACCAATATTTATCGGCTCGAAGGACTAGTCCCGAAAGTGATAAAATATCCCAACATTTTTCCTTCAGGATTGTCTTCCAAACGATACAAGTCAAACTCACCACCACGCTTAGTTACATATAACGGATTGATGCCAGCTTTTAAATCGCCACCCAATAAGAATCCGTATTATCTGTAAGGAGTTTCAGCAGCTAACATAACACCTACAATTGTTCGCGAATTAAATCCAAATGTAGACGGATTAAGCTGGCCTTATGGTTTATCCTATCCTGAAGCTGGATCAAATATCATTTGCGAATCTACGCCCAATATTCTTAGGCTCGAAGGAGTAGTCCCCGAAGTGATTAAATATCCCAATATTTTGCCTTCAGGATTGTCTTCCATATAACACAAGTCAAAATCATCACCAGGTATAGTTACAAATTACGGATTAATGCCGTCATCATTAAATCGTCACCCAATATGATTCCGTACTATCTGCGAGGACTTTCATCTGCTGGCCTAGCACCAACAACAATGGGTTAAACAAATCCAAATATGAACGATCTTAGCTGGCATAATGGCCTGTCCTATGCTGAGGCTGGATCAAATGTAGTCTGCGATTCAACGCCCAATATTCTTGGGTTCGAAAGACTAGTAACCGAAGTGATAAAATATCCCAATATTTTGCCTTCAGCATTGTCTTCCAAACAATACAAGTCATACACATCACCAGGCATAGTTTCAAATAACGGATTGATGCCAGCTTTTAAATCGTCACCTAATAAGAATCCATACTATCTGCAAGGAATTTCAGCTGCTAACATAACACCAACAACAGTTCGCGAATCAAATCCAAATGTAGACGGATTTAGCTGGCCTTATGGGTCCAAACCTATCCTGAAGCTGGATCGAATATCATGTGCGAATTTACGCCCAACATTCTTAGGCTCAAATGAGTAGTCCCCAAAATGGTTAAATATCCCAATATTTTGCCTTCAGGATTGTCTTCCAAACATTACAAATCTAACTCATCACCAGGCATAGTACAAATAACAGATTGATGGCAGCTTTTGAATCGTCTCCAAATAAGAATCCGTACTATCTGCAAGGACTTTCATCCGCTAGCACATTACAGACAAAAGTACGTGAAACAGTTACAAATAGAGACATACTTTGCTGGCCTTATGGCCTACCCTATCCTGAGGCTAGATCAAATGTCGTGTGCGAATCAACGCTCAATATTCTTGGGCTCGAAGGACTAGTCCCCGAAGTGATTAAATATCCCAACATTTTTCCTTCAGGATTGTCTTTCAAACAATACAAGTCAATCTTATTACGAGGCATAGGTACAAATAACGGATTGATGCCGTCTTTTCTATTTTGAGACTAAATACATCTGATTCAGGCAACTAACTCAAACCGAGGACAATCAGAATCGTCAAATTCCTTTACGATCGAAAGATGATGTTACAGTGGGATTGTATCCAAAACAATACGTGAATTACTTATCCACTTGGTGGGGTCGAATTGACCTGCAGTCATAAGTGTTATAACTTTGGCTGCGGTTGAGATGGCTTCCTCTTCATTGTCAACTGAGGATACGAAATCGTCCATATAGAGACCACTCTTAGTTGCCTCCCTAAATTTAGGGTAACAGGACCCTTCATCAGCTCCGAGCTGCTTCACAGTCCGTAGTGCATGACCCATGTCATTATATTTAATTAGTCTTAACATTAATCCAAAGCAAACGCGGTTAAATCCAAAATCCTTTAGAAGCTCCTTTGGACTAAAGCGATATAAAATGCGCTGGAAATACGATCACATTCACGAATTCAAATGCAAAGAAATATTTGGCGGATATCAGCAGATAATGCAATACGAAAAAAACTAAAATTTATAATTATATTAAATAGGTTGCCCTATAGATTCTGTCTACTATTAAGAATATCGTAAAGGGCGACGCGGGTGCTAGTTTTGGCACTAGCTTCAAATACTATACGTAACTTAGGTGTAAGTTTGTTTTAGCTCGCTATGATAGGTAGGTTTTACCTATCCAAATATAATTTAAAGCTGGTGGCAAAAGTGCTCTCTTATTATTTACTTTTTAACTCAGCCAAGTTTTTGGCTACACGGACTGCTTTTATTGAGCAGCATAATTTGGAACATAACATTTAATTTGAGATCTGTTCCAACTAATTTAAATTACTGAACGTGACAATAGAGGCAATCTCTAGCAATAATAACAGTTTAATTAATTTAGAATGCAGCCCATAAATAAGTAATAAAATTGTTTACAACTGATGCATCAAAATATATAAGACATGATGGGCAAAGAATTGGAAGTTGAATTGTTTTTAAATAATAAGAACATACATATCCTTTGTATTACTAAACATTGGCTAAAAGATTATAATTTCATGTTTAATTTCAGAAATCATCATAATATGGTCAGTTCCTTCAATAGAGAAATAAATTTTCTTGGTGGCTCCTTAATATTAGCAGATAAATCATTTTTATATAAAGAACGTAAGGATATTGTGAGCCTCTCTGTTGAGTGAACTGTAGAAATGGCTTGTGTCGAGCTCGAGCATCTCATTTTTGTAAGTGTTTACAGACGCTATATATTCTACTTATGAATTTTCGAAAAGATTGTGGAAGAAGTTTTGCTCAAGCTTAATAAACGGAACAAGTCTGTCGTAATATGTGGAGATATTAACACCAATCTACTTGAAACTTCTTGCATTAGTATTAAGTTTAGATAATTTTTTAAATCGTATAATCTTGTTAATTTATTCTTAGAACCAACACGTATTGCTGGACCTAGTTCGACCTGTATAGATAACATTTTTACAGATGTTAAGCCCTCGCATAAATCAATTATTCAAAATGTTAGTTCGGATCGCATTAGACAGTTGGTCTCGTTGCCTAACATACACAAAAAAAGAGAAAAATAAAAAAAGTTGTGTTTGTTCCGCTTTTTTTCGCTTAGAGAGATTTAGAAGTAATATAGTACAAAGATTTCCATCATTTTCATTTAAAAGTAGTGTTGATTATTTGTATGATGCGTTGTTAAAAATTATAAGTTGTGAATTAAGTAGAATATTTTTACTTCTAAAACCTCCTCTTATAAATTATTTAATGAATGGGCGACAGGAGGAATTTATAAAAGTAGACCAGGGTTATACGAGCTTTATAATGAAAGATCATACAATAGTATTGTTATATATAGAGAGTATGTAAAAACATATTCTAAAATATTTAAACTAGTGTGCTGTACAACTAAGGCTTTACATTTAAGCAACAAAATTAAAACTGCATGCAACAAAATTAAAATGACGTGAAGAATAATTAAAAGTGAAACGGGCAAGGTCAAACCGCGCAACTCGGATTTTCAATTGAATATTAACAATAATTTAACTCGATCTGATCAAGAAGTTGCTATGGCTTTTGAGAAAAAAATTCCTGATTGTTTCTTTTTTGACAACAAAATGATTAAATTCTTCTCCTACTGTCGCCGAATCATTGCTTAAACTCAATGTAAAGGCTTGTTCAAATACTTTTAAATTCCATAGAGTATTGCCAAAAGATATCGTTAAATATTTTAAAACTATTGATGTTAAGAAAACGGCAGACTTATGGGGGATTTCCGTTAAAGTTATTTTATCTATAATAGAATAGAATAGAATATTTTTTTATTATATAATAGATACAATAACCTAGCTTAATAGTATAGCTTATCTAGCCACTCTATTTAATACAAGCTTTGAATCTGGTGTGTTTCCTGACTTAATGAAACATAGTAAAGTCATACCTTTATTTAAATAATCGATCATCAGGGCGCCCCTCTGAGATGCGGCTCAGAAGGGTGCTCTTTTCGAGAGTCATTACGAATCGTCTCGCACGCAGTCACGACGATTTCCAGCTTCCCAAACAAGCCGGTTTCCGAAAAGGCTTAAGGACGTTAGACCACATACATACCCTTCGGCAAATTGTCCAGAAGACCGAAGAGTACAATCTGCCACTTTGTATAGCGTATGTGGACTATGAGAAATCCTTTGATTCCGCGCTTTCCTTCAGCGGTGCCAAGTAAACTGTCGGTATATCGAAGTGCTGAAGTATTTGTACCGTAGGGCTACGATGGCTATCCAAGTACAGAACCAGAGTACGAAACCTATCCAACTGCAGAGAGGTGTAAGACAGGATGACGTTATATCCCCGAAACTCTTCACCGCTGCATTGGAAGACGTTTTCAACTGAAATTTCGTTTCTGAAAAGACGTTTTCGACTGAAGGACTGGAAAGGATACGGTATTAACATCAATGACGAGTACACCACTCACCTTCGATTTGCTGACGATATAGTGCCTATGGCAGAATCGTTGGAGGACCTAAGCACTAAGCTCAATGACCTCAATAGTGTCTCCCATTGGATATGTCTTAAGATGAACATGGACACAACAAAAATCATGTTTATCGTCCATGTCACACCTATGCCGGTAGTTGTTGGGAGCACTAAGCTCAAAGTTGTTGACGAATAATGGTTACTGAGTGGCAGCCTCGTACCGGCAGGCAAAGTGTAGGGCGTCCCCCAATAGATGGAGTGACGACCTGGTAAGACATGCAGGTAGTCAATGGATACAGGTGGCTCGGGTCCGTGCTTTGTGACATTCCTTGGGGAAGGCCTATGTTCAGTTGTGGACTTGTGAATGTCTGTGATGATGATGATGGTGATGATGAACACAAAGCAGAGCAGAGTCAGAGTCCTCCGCGGTGGGCGAAGAGTTACTCACAGGTTTACTCAACCTGTATGCGGCATTATTTTCAAAAGTTAGCATAGTGTGATGTCTACTGCGACACTTATGACACACTGAATTAGACTTACAACTAGAAACGCGATTTTTGTTACTCAAACAATTTAAGCACAAATTATTAGCCTTTACTATCCTATAGCGTTCGCTTGGTGAGCGCCTGCGAAAAATTGCACAGTTATATAAATGACCATCTTTAGCTTTAAAAAAACAACAGGCGTTGTGCGAAAATGCAGGTGTTGTGTTTATAATGTTAGCGATTTTGTTGGCCTCGATGGCACATCTTTTTCATTAAATTTCAGATTTTTCAGAGCGGCTACCGATGTTGAAAATTTATCTAAAAATAGTTCATTACATTTGCGGACGACATAGCTTTAAGATCAATTATTTGGTCTAAATACGAATAGGAGTCCCCTAAACCGACGAGCGTGTATGCGTAGATATATGGATGTAAAGGAGGCGAGAGAGGTGTAGGATCGTGCCAAATGGTAGTCCGTAGTCTCTGCCTACCCCTCTGGGTGACAGGCGTGAGTGTTTATGTATGTATGTATGTAAATACGAAGAAGGCACCATTCATTTATCTTCGTATTTATTTTTTAGCAATTTGAAAATTGACAAATAATAATCAGCGGTCGATGTGATGCCAGCCCACACAGATTGCGCCTTACCACCTAGCTTGCCAATCAAATAATATAATTTTTCATAATCTTCTGCATACGAAAACGTAACGTATATTTCGTTTGCATTTACTGGCATTTTGGAGTGGGATAATTAATATCAAACTAATTATGAACAAATCGTGTAGCGGTTTTTGTCACATGTACGAGTATTTACATACTAAACTATTACCAGGCGGTGAGAATCTATCCCAAAACAACAATTAATCTGGTAATGTTTAGCAAGTAACACGTTACTGTCCCACTAAATAATGTTAATTACTGTGTCACGAAATAATAATATTAAATCAAAATACTTATATAGGTACACAGATATCACTTCTTATGCAGGTATACAAAAAAGATGAGAGGAATTGTTATACGAAGCGCGGTCAGATTGCCTTTTGTTACTATGCTATGCAATGACAATTATGTAAGCGAGAGAACGATTTATGTATAAGCAAATCAAATAGTTATGAGGGACGAATTTCTACAACGAGGGACGAGGGCGGTTATTTGTAGTATGGACTAATAATAACAATCAAATCAAATATTTATGCGGGAATGCAATAGTATATAAAATGTATTTAAGATATTCTAAATATTGCGATATAATATAAGTCCGATATAAGTAAATGGACACTTATTGCGAGGACAAACTTAATAAAATAGGCGTTTATGCACTTAATGTATTGCGAGTGCAGCTACTAGTATAGAAGGAAACCTATTGCGTTTTAAGCAATCATCATCATCATTAAAGCCCTTCACAAGTCCACTGCTGAACATAGGCCTCACCCAAGGAATGCCACAAAGCACGGTCCTGAGCCACCTGCATCCATCGAATTCCTGTATGTATTACCAGGTCGTTACTCCATCTATTGGGGGGGTCGGCCTACACTTCGCCTACCGGTACGAGGCTGCCACTCGTGAACCTGTTTTCCCCATCGGTTGTCGGTTCTTAGAGCTTTATGGCCAGCCCATTGCCACTTCAGCTTACTAATCTGTTGGGCTATTTCGGTCACTCTGGTGCTACTGCGGATATCCTCATTTCTAAGTTTTAGCGATATGATCAAATAATGTGGCATGCGGATTATCGTATAACCTAGTAGTGTGGAGCGAAACTAAAATCTACATAGGTACTTAGGCGCGACTAAATCAATTATATAGTAAAAATTTTAGTTCTACAATTATTAACTACGATTCGACTAACAGATACGGGTCGAATGGTACCTACCAAAAACAATGGTATAGCGGATTGGAACGGGGAGACCTGGAGGTGATTAATTTAATGGACTGTATCAGCGAGGTTCTAGGGAACCGAAACAAAATGACGGAGGCGGTGTGCAAACTATACTTTAAAAAATAGACTTTGCGTCAAATTGCTTTAATTCGTTGGCTGGCACGAAGAGAACTTAGCTGCTGAGGAATAAGGAACAACAAATAAAAATAGCTCATAAAAGAGGATGGAGCTAACCATCCCAATGGATCAATCAGACGTGTTACATTAGATAGAATTGATCTTTTTGTGATTTCGTAATTATTCTCAGAGAAGTTTATTATAAATATAAATTATCTTCGTATGTGTCCTATGTAAAACCTAGTATTTTGATTACAGCGTCGGTTTTTAATTCATTTTCTTCAATAAATCATCTGAATTGCAACACCATTTTTGCATTTAAAATCTTAAGTAAACTATTTACTTCATTATGAATGAGTTTTGCCTGAGTAACAATTTTAACACCGGTCATAAGGGGGTCCATATAAAATTCTAAACATGATAGAAATAAATTTAGTTACTTATTTTTAGTCCCCCTCAATCACAAAAATATTAAATGTACAGACATCTGCAATTTACAAATTTAATTTTTGGAAGAAGGATTCTATGATAATTAAGTTATTACTTTTAGTTTTTTTATTATAGTTTTATAATATTGTATATATTAATAAATCTATTATTAAAAATGATATTGGATTGATATGATATTTGGCTAAATAGAAAAAATATATTTTTAGATAATCTCTGGTGAATTCAAAAATTAATTTTAATGTAATTTGTTATGATTACACGAACTTTTTTACATTTTGGATATATTTTTTAATATGATACTGCCTGACTGAAAACGATTAGCTAGCATTTTTCTTCATCGACGTCTCTGTCATATTTGATATGACATCCGATGTTAAAATTAAGAAAGAACTCATTTTCATTTGACTTATTAAATGATGTGTATTAAGTCACTATACTTTTAATACGCTTTTATACACTATTTTACAGAACGTGTTCAGATAAAAAAAAATAAAAAGGAATTTATTAAACATGGGAATTTTCGCAGCATTAATGTGGAAGCATTTCATACTACGAAAGCGCCGCCTTCTTATAACTTGCATCGATATATTTACTCCTTTCTTGCTGTTATTTACTATATGTATATTTTACGAAGAGCTGAAGGTAAAAATAATATATACCTAATATTTTGTTAGCGATAGCCATGTTGCGCGTAATTTTTATATTTTATAACGAAATATTGCCTACCAATTTTCACAGAATAGAGACAAATTGTATCAAAGATTTTTTTAGATAGAATAGATTGACGAACGAGCACAGTCCACCTGATGGTAAGTGCATGCTGTGATCCATAGACATCTATGCGTTGTTTGTTACTCCTGAGGACTAAACACTGTGATTTCAGACTGCTACTGGAAATTTTTACAGAAAAATCTAATAACTGACTTTGTCCCAACTCGAAATTTAAACCCGGGACCTCATAATGATCAACAGCGTTTATACACTAGATTTACGTGGCAATCAGTTATAACAAATGATATTTTCCTGATAAGGACTTTCTGTGACACAAACCATAGATAAAGAATCAATAGGCACATACATTTTAACCCATGAGGACTAAGGTATAATATCTCGTTATCAGTAAAAAGAGTATAACGTGGTATAGTATAACGCTGCAGATATATTACGGTTGTAGAACGAATATGTCATGTCGACTGGGTTAGGACCACACTTGCACAGAATACCAAAGTACAAAAGCAGCTTAACACTGTTTCGTTTGGTGAGGGTAGAGACTTTTTTTACTGGAAATGAGGCATTCTATCTCAGTTTTCAGGGGTGACAACGCATTTTGATTCTTAATTGAGGATAAATGTAGTCTTTCGTCACCTTTATTCTATATAAAAAAGAGTAAAGTTCCCTGCACTATTCGAAACGCAGCGGCATTATACTGCTGTTTTACTAGTATTATTTGTGAACGTCTTCTCTGCTGCATCTTAATCTGCTGACCTATTTGTATTGCAGCCATATACCGCTGAAGCGTGGCTATAGAGCATGTAAAAACACGCAACAGCAGGCTTAGTTGCTGAGTAACTTGATGTGCCCAAGTTTAGTAGCCTATTATAATATATGCGGCAAGTTTTAAACAAAGAAGTCTGCAGATGCATGTCACCTCTGAGGACCAAAGTGGAATACTTGATACTGTTTAGCGTATGGATAGGCTCTGTTTAGCGTCAAGCGGAATCGAGACTATTTATATACTCTAAAATAATGGGGGTGCAAATTATGTTTAGATAGTTTCGCAGAGATTACTACATACGCCAATCTATCATTCTATGAATGAGGATCCAGTAAGGTGATCCTGCATTCTTGTGGTCTTTATTCATAATTGGATTCAGTAGGAAGACTCAAAGATTTATCATTTGGTTTTATTTTTATTTAATAAGATTCGTGTCAGATGGTCCACGGCTTGCAATAAAATATATTACTATTTCTATGTATATTCGTGACAGTGGCCCACACGTCGTGCTTCTGACCTGCGTGTTCTGTACACCCCGGATACTGGGTTGACACGGATGCTCATGGACCACGTTGGCGAAAGTCTATACCTTCCGCGCATCGATACTGTTCCAAGTAAGTTCTAAGCATTCATACGTTTAAAAATCGAATATATAAAAAGTAATGTTTGTTTGTTCGTATTTTATGCACAGTCTTACCGTTTATCACATAGACTTACAATATACTGGTGTATAGACGACCTTACAGCATGAAAACGCACGACGAATTTTAATTTGTCATTGTGTGCGTTAGCTAGTGATGTACATTTTACTTACATGGACTATCGAAACATGATTGTTAAGAAAGCGGAAAAAGATTTAAAAAAATAGTTTAGTGCACGAAACTCAATAACTTCAAAAATTACTGAATTTTTAGTACAAATGGCTCCTTTAAGTAAAATTGTTTTTATTATACATTTTTTTTACTTCTCAAGAAAATGTTTCCTGCAAATTTTTATATTCTTTGGATTCCAACCAACCCGTCCAATTAACCTTAACCATTTTTTTCTAATTATGGAATCCGGAGGGAATCTGTTTGACAAACGGCAAAATAAAATTATATTTTTAGAACGCAAACCGAGCATTTATTTTCATTCTTCTTCTAGTTGTTTGGGCAAGTCTATCGATTAATTATAAACATTCAAGATAAATATCGACATTAATTTTAATATAGTTGAGTCAATTCCTAGCGTACATATAAAATATTTTGTTTAAAAATGTATTTACTAAAATCATGCAAATTATCAACAACGTGACTTTTTCCTTTATAAAATAATTAACAACATATTCTATATTTTAAACAGTATATAATATAAATATTAACCAAAAATAGTCGCGTCATAACATTGACGACGTCTTGAGAATTTACCTGTGAAATGAGCAATTATCAGGATTATGTCGAGGATTATTAGAGCTGGCACTGGAGTGTTTGACCCAGAGATGAGAACCCTGTGCCATGTGAGGCCAAACTTGCCTTTGTAAAGTTGCAAGCAGTGAGCTGGCATAAAATAAAGGCCAATTTGGCCTTCCCTTCCATGTAACCGCGGAACTGCACGTCATTCGATATGTGGACGCTAAGGATTACGGATGGTAGCTGAGGCAACGAGGGGAGTGCCTTAAAATAGGAGAGAGACAACAAAAGGGTTCTTTTTAACGGTAAACACATACTTTGTTTAACAAAGATTCGTCTTCAGACACAATTTTATTCCGGCATTCGACGACATGTTCCCGAGAAATATTAGCACGACCGGCAAATTAGGCATCAACTGTGCTGTCATCATGTGCTATCGCCTACCCTGTTCCTTTTACATATCATTGATATGCAAAAGTTCCTTGTGGAACACCAGAATTCATAAGCTTGAAGTCGAAGCATGCACCGTCGACTACGATCTTAATACTCAACTCCTCCTGAGCATGGGTGCTCAAGCTGCACGCGTGTTCGGGGGGGGGGGAATTCCCTCAACACAAAAGCTTTATCTTATTATATTGTACGTTTATTCAATTATCCCACTTGTTTCATTTCAGTATAAATTATTTCAATAATTATGTAAAGTAATTATCTAAAATTATTATTCTACAGTTCAAATTTCCTTTCTCACAATACCCACATCGTCCAAATAAGGTATGTCACTGCATTCTTAAAGGTTTCCAGACACGCCACGCGATGCAAGATTTTCTTAGGAGAGATTCTATAGTTACTACATATGTAACCTGTGGGTAGCATTTTGGGTAGCATTGTGGGTAGCACCCTAATACAGAAATGCAAAATAACTACCTACATATTATCTCACTTTTTAGATTTCCCGGGGATCCCCTTAAAACCTGTATGTAACTCATTTTAACTGTTCTCATGTCCTTGCATGTTACTTATATTCATACTACAACTACTCTTATTTTCTTTCATTTCGATTGCTAGGCCTTTTTTTCTCATAACTCTTGTATATTCATTTATTTATATATGTATACCTATTTATTAATTATATATCTATTATTATTAGATATATATGAAATATAGAATTAGGTGTTACTGGCCATTTTTATCATACACATTTTATATTTTAGTTCGTGATATTTATCACGCGGGTACTTTATATGGGCCCCCATTTACTTGGCTATTACATTATATTTTCTTGCATTCATTTCATTTTATTAGTACAAAACGTTTTTTATTATACTATATCAAGGTGTGTACCTTGGATTGTACGCACAACCTTGAGTAATTACGTAAGTCTTACGTTTAAGTAATTTATAAAAGACTCCAACAACTATAATATTACATATTTATATTTAAATACATTCATTTACATTTACACAACATAATATACAATATTTTATTATATACAATATTAAAAACTATAGTAAAAAAACTAATACTAGTAACTTAATTATCATACAGTCCTACTTCCCGCAGTATCGTGCCAAGAACGCTGGCTGCGATTCCCCGCTGAATGACTATACTTAGCCTTTGAGTGAGAAATGAACCAGCCCTCTTATCACCAGCAGCAACGGCCAGTCGCGGATAGAGTTCCTTTAGGAACTTCACCGCACGTGTACCCCACGGACCGACAGACTCTACAGTAAATGGCACAAATATGTAGTCATCTCTTAGAGAGTCATATTTGCGCCACTTACTCAGTTCAGCTGCCTCTGATGCCGCCCCGGCTCTAAACGCGGTACCACTGAGATGAGAGATCGCCAAAATGTCTGCGCAAGTAGCATCCCACACTAGGGCTTTACTTCTCTCCCAAGGGACCGATGTCATACCGTCGGGTATCTTGCCATGGCCTCTAAATATTCCACAAGTTTCTGAAACCGAGGGAACATTTATAGATATAAGAGCCTTTTGGATGACATCGTTCAAAGAACCGTGCCGTGAAAACCTACCAGCACTTTTCTTACATGAATCTCTGTGGCCCAAACTTGTCGACGCTGCTACCACAGGGACACTGATGGGGTTGACAAATCGCCGCTCCTAGTCGTAGTCCTACGGCGATGCGCAAGCTTTCCCCATCAAGTAATGTGCCGAGATTACTTGATGGTAAAGCGTGTAACCAGTGACTAGATGCCTTAGTCGAAACAGCTAGAAGGCGTGCTTGATCTTGGTCACTATGAAAATTATGAAACAAATCTTTCTGCATGCTCTGTACCAACGGAATATCCCACAGTTTTTGTTGGTTAACTTTCGGTGGAACATTCGCCATGTCTGCTCTGCCTCCGTAGCAAAGCACAGGTCTACTTTATTATTTAAAATTATCTTACATAAGTCACTGGTAAATTAGCTTGATTCCAGGTTGTTGTATTTAAAGTTAAATTTAAAAAAAAATCTATAGCTATTTTAAGATTATTATCAATATCTTTTAAAATGTCAGAACATTTCCAAACTGGACTAGAGCGGAGTAAGTATATAAATCTAGGTACAAAGAGACCATGTTTTAAAATAGAAAGAGCAATGTGCCCCCACATTTTAATTTATACAATATATCAACGTGGTTTAAAAACTGATCAAATTTTGTTTTTAAAACCGGTTTAATACTATCGAAAAATAACGAGGCACCTAGCAGGTATAGTGATTCCGTACTGACAGTTTTTATTCCTGGAGAAATATGATTGAAATTTTGAATTAAAGTGTCTCTGTTAGAACTAGATAAATTATTGGAAAAAATATTTCACATTTATTGCTATTTGATTCAAGACTAATATTTTTAAATTTTCGAAAAATATGTGTAAGATCACTGAGGACGTCGTTTGCTCTACCTCCCAGTGAATCGTCGTCCAGGTACCAGACATTAAGCTTAGATTTCAAATTTGAAATAATGTGTTGAATTCCCAACTGAAAAGTGATGGACCTAGTGGGTCACCCTGCTGAACACCAACAGCAGAATCGATAATATGGTTTTCGTAAAACAAATCAGTATTTTGACTGTAATATTGCTTAATGTAATGATAAATTTCGGGGGTATTGTTAGCTACTTCTTTCAGCAGGGTTACCCTATCGATAGAGTTAAAAGTATTCCTTAGGTCACCTTCACAAGAACATCTGCATCAGAGTTTGTTAAAAATGTACGCACTGAATTATACCACCTGTCTTAAGGTTAGAGATAATGTGCCTGCAAGCTAATTTTGAAGTTAAGCGTCGAAATGTGGAACCAACGGCAACAGGACGGATACCGTTACCCTTTTGTTTGAAGGCACATAATCTTGCCCCATATAAGAATGGAATGAAATTTGGATTAAATTTACCAGAAAGCATAAAGTTACATAATTTTGTAATGTCATTAAGAAGTACTCCGCCGGCGTCACCGTCAGAAGCGCAACAAAATCTTTAAGATTTTGAGGCGTAATTCCTTCAATGCCGCCAGTAGAGCCATTCGAAAATTACATAATGGCTCTAAAGTGTCTCTTTCAGAAATTTATAAAGGTTGCATTGAAGTCTTGGGAGGCAGTGGTAAACTTTGAGAAGGATTGACCGAAGGATGCTTCTGACGAAGGCCTTTAAGAGTTTCGACAATACGAGGAGTCAGGATGTCGTTTGAGAATAAAATACGGGATGCATTTTTTAAGTCGCCATCCATTACTTTCGACTCAACTATTTTTTAAATCAAATTTAGGACGAGGTTGAGATAAATGAGTATTAATTGGGTAATGTAAATTTTGAAAAGATGTCTCTTTTAGTTGAGACATAATTGATTTATTTATTGTTTTATCAAAATGAAAACGGGAATACGTGAAAGTAAATATTTTTGCCAACTCTTTATACTATAAGTGAAACAAGTTCGAATAGTGCAAGACAATGCTTTAGCAAGCTGCATCCTCGCACCTCTAGGAATTTTCTTAACCACTGATTCATTACGATGATTGTAAATTTGCTCCAAAAAAGGGGAAAAAATTCTGTCATTAGAGGAATGACTAATACAGTTATGAATTTCTACTGTAGGCTGTGAAGCCGAAATATTTTTACTATGGCATCGTTTAATATGCATATTTAATCCCCCTTTACCTTTAAACAGCCTACCGTCAGTACAATTTCGACACTGTAGGAAATCCGGCTATGAATGTAGTGGAGCGGAGATATTCATTAAAAAATATAAACAGATCTCTACAGCACTCAAAAATCTTTATATTATTATTACATAGCTTCTTTAACTGCCTCGTTGGTCTAGTGGTTGTAGAAGTGCGACTGCTGATCATGAGGTCCTGGTTTCTAATCCCGGGTCGAACAAAAAAAATAGTAATTGAGTTTTTCCATCAAGAAATTCTCAGTAGCTGCCCGGAGTCAGGAAGTTGGCAGTGTCTCACCCCCGTGCCTCGAAAAGCACGTAAAGCTGTTGGTTCTGCGCCTGATCTCTCTCCGGTCGTGTCGGCTTACCGTCCCATCGGTCTATGAGAGTGAGGGAATAGAGAGTGCACTTGTGCTTGCGTATACACTTGGGCACTATAATCCTGTCCAGCGCCGATGGCTAGTCTCCATTGTGACTGGCCGCCGTGACCGAAATTCGGTCTGGAGGACATTATTATTATTATTATTATTTCATTACATAGCTTCATATTGACTTGAAATTTGCTGTACCCCGCATCTTTCGCTGAAACACAATCATTTACTTCCTAAATAAAAGTATTTTGCTCTATAAATGAAATATTATCACATTACTTCCCTGGATTTATTCCATATTGATAAAAATTGTATGTAGTCGTTATGGTTTGACAGCTGACAACGACGCAGCAGAAATATTTTTCTTTATAAATGAGTATTATGTCTGAAATCAAAAAATAATTATTATAATAACTGTTTAATATATTTACTGATCTTTTTGTTGAAATTTGTAAGCCAAAATTAGCCTTTAAATAATAAATAAATTAAGTTAAATATACGTAGCTTTTGACAGTTGAAAATTTTTTATATTTATATTATTTTTCTTATTTTTTTCCTTTATGGCTGATTTACACAGAGACAGTAACTGGCTACAAATTCGAGGCAAGTCAGTGCTAACCCGCTACTGGCGTAATGTAAATTGATTTGGAGTCAGTATAGCACTGTCTGCGCGACTACTGACTGCGTGCAAACGGTGCAAGTCAGTCCTCGGTGCCAGCACTGGCGCCTGTTACTGACCCCGTGTATATCAGCCTTTATGTAGGCCCCGGCGGTGCGCTTGCATTGTAGCAACGCACCGCCTTGCGGGTTTGCCACGCGATGTGAGGAGCAAAGGCGAGTAAATTAAACATACTGATGCAGTTTAACAACTCTACCTTTATTAAATTTAAACAGTAACTTATATAGTTATTATAACGTAGTAGCATAGGTAGATTTCGTGTTTCGTGTTAGAGACACGTGAATCGTATCTTCCTCTATAAACAATAGGTCGGGGAAAATGTTTCTTCGTATTTTATGTACAAATTCAAGACATTTTTTTTCCAAAGTTTAATTACATTGAATTATAATATATGTGTGCCATTTTGTTCGATAACTTATTGTAATCTTGAAGGTAGTGACAATATCCCAGTGCTGTAGAAATCTTGGGATTTTTTATCAAAAAAATGCGACAATTAGTTTTTACAGTCCTTTCTTAATGTTAACCTAACACCAGATAAATAATTCTGAAGAGACCGAAACAGGCAGAAATCTGAGGGTGCAAGGTCAGGACTATGTGATAAATACAAAAGCACTTCCCAACCAAGCTCCCTCAGTTTTTGCTGAGTGGCCAATGATGTGTGTGGTCTGGCGTTATCATGATGAAAGACCACTCCTTTTCTGTTGATCAATTCCGGCCGTTTTTTCTCAATTTCTTGCTTGAGTCTCATTAGTCGTTGGCAGTAAAGATTCGAATCGATGGTTTTGCCTGGTTAAAGCTCATAATAAACGATGCCCTTCTAATCCCACCATACACAGAGCATCACCTTATTGCGTGTTAATCCGGGTTTTGCTACAGTCTGTGGAGCTTGAATACCCTTTGACCTTATCTATTTTGCACATTCTCTATCGGTGATCCTCTTTTCATCACCATTGATCAATCTTTTCAAAAATGGTTCGGTTTCAATACGTTTCAATAGAGAATCGCAAATGAGTACACAATTACATAATCGTAGTACTGCTCGTTTTGGTACCAGTCGTTTGCGATCTTTATTTGACAAAGTGCGGCCATTGGATCCTTTGCCAGTATAGAAATAAATGTTGTAAATATAGAACTCAGTGTCTAATATCCACTGCAGTTTTAGGCCATATTTGCCAGGTTTATTAGGCATGTACATTTTGAATTTCGCTCAGCCACCAAACTTAACCAACATCTCTTCAATAGTCACATAAGAACCTAGTGTATAGTTAGTTAGCTTGAAAATTGGACACAAAGGTTGACAGGACACAAAAGTTGTCCACGATTTTCAAAATGATTAAAACGCAATGCTATAAGTGAAGCACAGAATCTGTTTTTAGACATAGTAGCTCTAATTATTTCCCTGCCCATGTCATCAGTAGCAAAGAGCGATAAAATACTTTCGCGGCTGGATTTGAACACAGAAGTATATATCAAAAGAGCAATAAAGTCTTTTATTTCAATTTGGCCTGTTTCTCTAAAATGTTACCTTGAATGTGGACGCTTTTGTCGTAACCGTCCGAGTTTTTTGTTTGTCCATGTTAGAATGGTGTCGATTGTCTTGGAATTAAAAATGAGTCCAAAAGCATCTATAGGTTTCAGGTTTTGAACTGGAGGTCGAAATGACTATCGTTAAATATTGTGAGAGTCTGTACGAAAATTGCGTGACTAAGGAGTTGTAGACCAATGGAATCTGTTTTGCCATAAAAATAATCACCTGAAGACGTAGGTACATTTTCAGTGTTACAATCCTGTTCTTTACTGTCAGAACATTTGGACTTGGTGTCGTGATCACTCACAATAAATCCAGCGTCAGAATTTGGTGCAGGAACAAAGTTTGTTGAATGACCGCCACCAGTGTCTTCATCTTCATACTGCTCATCGTCTTTTTGAAGCCGGTGTATGAAGCTTTGCCTATGTACGGTATCTTTACTCATGTGCTGATACTATGCTGTGATTCTTTTGGAAACCAGATTGAATCTCAGGTACGAGTAGCTGACTTGATTATGTTCTAGATATGGTGAAATTTGAGAATGAACGCATCTTTTAACTATTTTAGATAGTGCAGGGAAAATGCTTATTGGTCTTATATCAGAGATATTATCTACCGTTGATTTTTTTAAATGGGAGTAATGATGGCACATTTCCAAGAAATACTCCTTCCAATATAGATTTATTAACTATCGCCACTATCGTTGATAAATAATATGGAAAGATAAGTTGTAACATCGACATGGAGATGCTATCAGTTCCGGTCGCATTAGTAGCTGTAGAAGCAACTATACTTTTCACTGAAGTGTTTCATTTACGGCTACCAATCGGAATTCCATTTCAAAGTGCTTAAGGACTCAATTTCTCGATAAGTCTAGTAAAATATGCTTGTTTTTCTGGAGTAACTGCTCGATTAAAATAGTTGTGCAGATCGCGGTAAAATTACATACTACATTCCGACTTCACAGTTTTGGCCCGATGTCAAGGCTTGTCTTAAGTTGACTTAATTTCGCTAAGAGTATCAGTCATTCATGGGGCCGGACGTAATTTAAAAGTACGTTTACGTATTCATCAAGTCAATGACGAGATTGTTAATGGTATATACTTTGTACTAGTACAATCCTTTCAGGGCGTGTATTTAGCTGTATTGCATTGCATTTTTTTTACGTGGTATAGCCATGCTGCAGCTATATTAGTAGTATAGTTGTAGCACGAATGGGTCGGCTCGACCGGTGAAGGACCACGCTCTCACAGAATACCAGCGTAAAATAGCAGCTTAACACTGCTGTGTTTCGTATGGTGAGTGTAGAAAACCGGAGACCCTTTTTACTGGAAAAGAGGCATTCCATCTTAGTCCTCACGGGTGATAACGCATCTGCATTTTGATTCTTTATTGAGGATAGATGTAGATGTCTATGGGTCACACAACCACTTACCATCAGTTGGACTGTGTGCTCGTTTGTCACCCTATCCTATAAAAAAAATTGTTTATAGAAATTTTGTTCTCAGCTAAGAAATTATAGGACATTTAGATTTTAGAATCGCGACCGGAAATTTTGCTGAACTAAAATTTTGCTGTCCATGATCGCTGAGACCATCATTATGTGTCACCTCTACAGAAATGGGCTTAAGATATGTGTGCGAAAGATAACATCAGTCAGGGTACTCGTTGTAGAAGTGATCCGTGTAGCCTATTTCACGATTTTATGGAGATTAAATTTATTGATTTCTTATATTTACGCGAACACTAAACATTGAATAAAACTATGTTTACGAATTTTATCGCGTTTAATTTACTTATTTTTAATTCCCGATGTTTCGGGTGTTTTCTAGCAATCCATGGTCACGAGGAGGAATGAGATATCAACGTTCCGATGTCATAGTTAGCCCGGCTACCTTCAGTTTTTGAATATTAATTTTTGGTTTGATCTATGCAGAATGAGCTTACAGTATATTGAAGTCTTGCAGTGGTATGCTTGGGTTTGGACTTAATTTTGTTAATTATAGGATTCCGACATTCGCCGATATGGCCATTCTGACAGGCATTGCGCGCTCTGCACCAGCCTGACGATTATTCTGAAACAATAGAGATTATTTTACTGAGTTTCGCATATGTAAGCCTCAGATGATGCACATAGCTGTAAGTGGTAATAAACCAAGTCATCTGTCATGTCTTGGACTTAAAAATTATTAAGGAATGATTAGGATTTTGTATGTTTACCTGGGACAAATAGTCCGACTAGGTAAGTCCAATTTCGACCGAGAGGTCATTCGACGGATTCAACTCGGCTGGGCAGCGTTCGGGAAAATACGACACATATTTTCGTCAGGTATACCTCAAAACATGAAAACGAGACTGTACAACTAGTGCGTGTTGCCAGCGATGACCTATAGAACTGAGACGTGGTTCTTCACTTCTGGCCATATGAGGAAGCTCAAGGTCGCTTAGCCAGCTATGGAGAGGGCTATGCTCGTGGTTTCTCTGCGTGATAAACTCAGAAATTACGATATCCGCAGTAGAACCAGAGTGACCGACTTAGCCCAACGGATTAGTAAGCTGAAATGGCAATGGGTCGGCCATATAGCTCGAAGAACCGACAACCGATGGGTAAAAAAGTTCTTAAGTGGCGGCCTCGTACCGGAGGATGAAGTGTAGGGCATCCCCCCACTAGATGGAGTGACTACCTGATAAGACATGCAGGAAGTCGATGGATGCAAGTGGCTCAGGACCGTGCTTTTTGGCATTCCTTGGGGGAGGCCTATGTTCAGCAGTGGACTTGTAAAGGGCTGTAATGATGATAGGATTTTCTAGATAAGCTCGTGGATAAGCTCGTAAATAAACTCGTGGATGAACTCGTGGATAAATTCGTGGATTAACTCATGGGTTAACTCGTGGATAAATTCGTGGATTAACTCGAGGATTTGAGAGAAATGAATGTGGTTGTGTACAGGAATTTGGAGCAGGGATTAAAAGATATGGTTGTGAATCACCTTTCTATTTTGTAGTATTTTCGAAAAAAAACCTCTGTCCTGGGAAGAACCAGCAAGAAACCCAGCGGAACTTTGTTTTGAAAGAGCACAATTTACAATATAATATTTTATACAATTGTTATGAAAACATTTAGAAACAGCATGGTAGTGATCACCTCATTCCCAGGGGTTATTATCAGTCATGTACTCTTTAGTAGTATAATATTATATATTATATTGCTTAATAAATAATTTAAACCTTTTGATAGAAAAGGTCTGCGTATTTTTGCCCCATGAAGGAAATACTGACCCTTTGGAGTCTCGTAAATATATTGAGAGGCCAAAGTTAATATATTTATTTCTTTAAATTTTTCTCTTTGTTTTTAAGGGATTCCTTCGGACCTAGGTTATAAATTGCTCGTATGGCTCTCTTTTGCAAAACAAAGATAGTTTCAATGTCAGTCGAAGTACCTCATAGCAAGATTCCATACGACATTATGCTATGAAAATAACTAAAATAAACTAATCTAGCTGTTTCAACACATGTAAGGCATCTAATCTTTTTTACAGCATATGCTGTAGAACTATGTTTGCTAGCTAGTTTAGATATATGAGGGCCCCATTGAAGCTTACTAATAAGTGAACTGTAATACGGAGAAAAACAGTGGATTCAACAAGAGTCAGCTCCTTCCCACTTAAAAGCACACTGGTATTAACCTTTTTAACATTAGGTGTGGTGAATTTAATACATTTCGTTTTATTACCGTTCAAAAGCAAATTATTGACGTTAAATCAGTGTACTACTTTTGATGTAGCATTACTCATTTCGTCATAATTCAATAATTGCCTTTTTAGTTGGAAAATTGACGAAGTATCATCAGCAAATATATCATGGTTATTCCCTATCAAGTAAGGTAAGTCATTAATATAAACTAAGAACAGAAAGAGACCAAGAACTGAGCCCTGAGGAACACCCATAGATACTACCGATCCGGAAGAACTGCATCCATTAATAACAACTGTTTGCGTTCTATTATTTAGATATGACATAATAAGTTTAAGCGCTATGTTTTTTACACCATAATGATGTAGCTTCCTGATTAATGTCTCATGGTGAACATAGTCGAAAGCCTTGGAAAGATCACAAAATATACCCAAAGCATCTTCTCAATTTTCCTATGCAGAGAAAATATGTATAATTAGCTCAACACCGGAATCAATTTTCGAGCGACCCCTTGTAAATCCAAACTGATTGTTATTGAGTAATTTATTTATATTAAAAAAAAACATTTGATCTAGAATAATTTTTCCAAAAATTTTACTGAGAGTTGGCAGTACAGAAATAGATCTAAAATTAGTGGGGTCCAATGTAACGCCAGATTTAAATAAAGGTATAACTTTACTATGTTTCATTAAATCAGGAAACACCAGATTCGATACTAGCATTAAAAATAATAGCAAGTTGGGGTGCGATCGCATCAATTATAGACGCAATAACTTTAACAAAAATCCCCCATAGATCTGTTGTTTTCTTAATATCAATATTTTTGAAATATTTTACAATATCACCTGATAATATTCTATGAAATACAAATTCTTTTTTACAGACATTTACATTTTGTTTGAGTAATGACTCGGCGACAGCAGGAGAGGAATTGAGTGATTTTGTAGTCAAGATCGGAATGTCGGTAAAATATAGTTCAAAAGCCGTTGCAACGTCTTGATCGAAATAATCGTCAAATTATTGTTGACATTTAATTGAAAGTTTGATTTGTGTACTTTCATCTTGCCAGTTTCACTATTGATTATACTCCAAGTCATTTTAATTTTATAAGATGCATTCTTAATTTTGTTTCTTAAATATAAAGACTTGGCTGCGCAACACAATCTTTTAAATATTTCGGAATATTCTTTTACATATTCTCTAAGTGAAACACTATGATTATATAATCTTTCATTGTAAAGGTCATACATTTTTTGTCTACACCTATGGATTCCTACTGTCTCCCACTCATTAAACGATTTACGACTGTTTAAAAGAGTGTTTTAGATATAATTGTCTTATTAAATTCATGACTTATTAGATTAAATAATCCATAGTTAATATAATAAATGCGAAAGTGTGTTTGTTTGTTTGTCCTTCTTTCACGTCGCAACAGAGCGTCGGCATGGCATGATTATTTGTATGGGGATAGTTCGGTGGCTGTAGAGTGACATAGGTGGTTATATCTGGATTATTATGTCTTTTTACCAAAATTAAGATAAAAAATGTATGGATCTGTATTTTTCCACGCAGGACCGGGAAGAGAGCGATAATAAACATAAAATTCACCAGCTGATTTTCTTCAAACGTTTTGGTGCATCGTAATTCACAGAATAGACGATAACCTTGCAGACGATATTAAGTAATCCGTTGTTGCTCTGCCTACCCCGCAAGGGTTACAGGCGTGATTATAAGTATGGATCAGAAATACTATCACCACCTGTCACGCTTTCACCCTTAACTATTACTTAACAATGTTAGAAACAGTTCTTAGTAAGCCTTATTAATAAGCCTTAGTAATATTTATTGAACGGAAATGAATACAGTTCTTATATGTGGTTATGAATGAATCGGTATTACAATAAGAAAAATTGTGCAAAATTATAACAAAAATATTTTTTGAGAGTTCTTATTAACTAACGTATACACAGTTTAAATTGATTCCGCTAGATGTCGTTACTAGGTTTTTAAAACGCGGTAACGAAATGTTTCCTGACATGTACTTAACTCCCGCCGTTGAGCCGCGCGTCAACTTATAGTGCAAACGGTACCTATTCGCTTAAATTGTTTCTATTTCGTAGCTTATTCGACTACCTGCTTTCAATTTCGGTTATTTGTTATTAGCTTTGTGATTTGGTTAAGGTTGAATGGATTTATATTGGCTTTCATTTTCTGATTTGTGTATTTTCTTGGATCGGTTTTGTTGATTTGGTTGGTATTCCTTTATACATATTTAGATTCTGGCTTTGATTTTGGATTTTGTTTATTTAGAATCGTGAATTGGTTTTCGTAGTTTTAGGTTGTTTAACAATATTTCAAAGGAATATTAATAGTATAGATAGTGTATACGGTACCTATAAACTTACTTCTTTTTTCGTTGGTTATATTTATATTGACTACTGCTTTCGATTTCGGTTTTCTGCGATTTGTTTTGTGATTTGGTTTAAGTTGATTCGATTTTTTTTTGGCTATCGTTTTCGGAATCGTGTTGTGTCTTGAATTGGTTTTGTTATTTTGATTTAAAAAAAATATTTAAAACGAATAATTATTCCTTTTAGATATTTTGGATTTGCATTTAAAAAAAACATTTAAAAGGAAATTTAATTCTTTTTAGCTATTTTAACGTTTTTTTATAAATAGGTTTTTTCTTACTTCATAATGCCTCGCAAACGTAAGTCCAGCCTTTCAAGAGTATCTTCTCAAGGACAAGCGAAAAGATTAGCTCGATCGCTAGAATCTTTAGAAGATGCTGAACTGAGAAGGCAAGAACAAGCAGAGCGTCAGGCTGCTTTTAGAGCATCTGAGACACCTTCTCAACGTCAGCAAAGGCGTCTTGAACAGACAGAGCGTCAGGCTGCTTTAAGAGCTTCGAAACACCTTCTCAAAGTCAGGAAGGCGTCTTGAACAGGCAGAGCGTCAAGCTACTTTAAAGCTTCTGAAACACCTTCTCAAAGTCAGCGAAGGCGTCTTGAACAGGCAGAGCGTCAAGCTACTTATAGAGCTACTGAAACACCTGCTCAAAGTCAGCAAAGGCGTCTTGAACATGCAGAGCGTCAAGCTACTTTAAGAGCTACTGAAACACCTGATCAAAGTCAGCAAAGGCGTCTTGAACAGGCAGAGCGTCAATCTACTTTAAGAGCTACTGAAACACCTGCTCAAAGTCAGCAAAGGCTATTCGAACAAGTGGAACGTCAGGCCGCCTTAAGAGCCGCGGAAACACCTGATGAAACTCAACACAGACTCATTGAGCAAGCTGAACGTCAATCTACTATAAGGGCATCTGAAACACCAGAACAGACACAGGTGCGAAGAGATGCAAATGCACAGCTACAAGCTGAACGTCGACAAAACTTTCAAAGAAACAATTGGTCGGTTTTTAATGACGCAGCATTCAATTATGATCCGTTGATTGATTATAAAAATCACAGGTTAGTTGTTATCGGACTGATGGACAAGGCGTGTCGATTTTGCAGCGCTTTAAAATGGAAAGATGAGACCGCAGGCACGTGCTGTTCCAATGGCAAAGTGTCTCTTCCGTTACTTGGGGAACCAGAAGAACCTTTGAAAACTCTCTTTTTATATGATGCTAATGAGTCACGGCGCTTTTTAAATAGGATCCGGAAATATAACTCATGCTTTCAAATGACGTCCTTCGGAGTTGACCGGGAAATAATAATGCCGGGATTTTCGGCTACATTTACGGTGCAAGGGCAAATTTATCATAGAATAGGTTCACTTTTTCCAGCTGAAAACGAACAGCACAAATTTTCACAAGTATATTTTATGGGTGACGTAGAAATTGAGGTAGACCGTCGCTGCCAATTTATCCAGGGATTTGAGAGAGACACAGTGTTCAAAATTCAAAGATTCTTGCATGAACGTAACACTTTAGTCAAAACATTTAAAACTGCTTTAGAAAACCTACCTGAAGAGGATTATAAAGTCGTCATTCACGCAGATCGGACCTTTGATAAACGAAATAGCAGCCGTAATTAGTGGTGATCAATTTTCTTCACGGGACATTGTCTTGCGAGCACGTGATGATACGTTGCAACGGGTAGCCGATACACACAAGTTTTATGACGCTCTGCAATACCCACTGATTTATTGCAAAGGACAAGAGGGTTATAATTTTCAAATTCCACTCATTAACCCGGTCACAAAGGAGCCTACTCGAACAAAAAGTATCATGTATGGATTTTATGCGTATCATATGATGTTGCGAGAAAATGATTTTAATCTCTTAGCCCGGTGTAGACAATTATTTCATCAATTTTTGGGTAGACATGTATGTGAAGGTAGAAAGTGAACGTCTCCGTTATATATCTTTAAATCAAAAAAAGCTGCGCGTTGAGAATTATATACATTTACAAGATGCAGTTTCTAGCGACGCCAATGTAAACCCCAGAGATTTAGGTAAAATGGTAATTCTGCCCTCATCATTCGTTAACAGTCCCCGCTACCTACATGAGTACACACAAGACGCATTCGCCTATGTACGAACTTATGGAAGACCTGATCTTTTTGTTACTTTTACTTGCAATCCCACATGGAAAGAAATAACCGAGGAGCTAATGCCGGGCCAAAAAAGTACTGACAGACACGATTTAGTTGCTAGAGTATTTAGATTAAAAGTACAAAAATTATTGTATGTAATTAACAAAGGGAAAATTTTCGGAGAGGTGCAGTGCTTCATTTATTCAATTTAATGGCAAAAGAGAGGATTACCGCATGCCCACATTCTAATATGGCTTAAAGAGAAGTTGCGGCCCAGCCAAATAGACGACATAATAAGCGCCGAGATTTTGGATCCTGAGCAAGATAAAGAATTGTATGATACCATCGTCCAAAATATGATTCACGGTCCATGTGGAGCATGAAATTCAATATCGCCATGTATGAAAGAAGGAAAATGTACAAAGAAATTCCCTAAACAGCTATTAAAAGAAACAGTGCACAATGATAATGGCTACCCTTTATACAGACGCAGAGCTCCCGAAGATGATAGTAGGAAAGTTACAATCAAATCTCGCTCTGGAGCGTTCGAAACCTTATAACAGCTGGATTGTCCCTTATTCGCCCATTCTATGTAAAATGTTTAATGCCCAAATTAATGTAGAAGCATATAGCTCTGTCCGCGCAATCAAGTATATCTGTAAGTACATAAATAAAGGAAGCGACCAAGCAATATTTAATCTCAGGAGTGAATGTGAGGCAAATCCCGTTAATGAAGTACAGACCTTTCAAGCAGGGCGTTATGTCAGCAGTAACGAGGCAGCGTGGCGTCTCCTTGGCTTCCCTTTACACGAAAGGCACCCAACAGTTACTCACCTTGCTGTGCACTTAGAAAATGGAGAGCGTGTATATTTCACCGAAAGAAATTTCCAAGAAAGAATTGCATCACCGCCAAAAACTACACTAACAGCCTTCTTTCAACTTTGTCAAACCAACCCTTTGCAAAACGTTGTTATATTCTGAAGTCCCCCGCTATTATACTTGGAACACATCTAGGAAGGAGTGGAAATGCCGTATTCAAGGCGCGCCTGTTGCAAATTGGCCCGGTGTAAAGTCATCAGATGCCCGTGGTCGTGTGTATACCGTCCATGTAACTAATTTTGAATGTTTCTGTTTACGATTGCTGCTGCACCATGTTCGGGGTCCTACAGGATATAAAGACCTTAAAACTGTCAACGGTCAGGAATGCGCAACTTATAGAGAAGCATGTGAAGCTCTGCATCTTTTAGAGAACGATAATCACTGGGATGAAACCATGGAGGAAGCTGTGCAGTGCCAGTCACCAGCCAAAATTAGGGATCTTTATGCAACTCTCATATCATCTTGCGGGCTATATAATGCGCGTAAATTGTGGGACAAATATAAAGAGTACATGGCGGAAGATATTTTGCGAAGGTTACAGCAGACACACGCGAACATGACACAATGTTCGCGTGTGTCTGCTGTAACCTTCCTGTTACAATGAACACATTAATAATGAAGCACTTGGAAAAATTGAAGATAAAGTAATGGCAATGGTAGGCAAAAAATTAAGCGACTTTGGAATGATAAGCCCTCAGCGAACAACCGAAAATGAACTAAGTAATGAAATTATACGTGAAACAAACTACGATATACCAGCTTTGCAGCAGCAAGTAGCCGAATTTGTACCCCGCTTTCTTCCCGAACAAAAACGAGTTTTTGACAAAGTATTAGGACAAATTGAATCTGGAAATGGTGCACTTTTCTTTTTAGATGCCCCTGGAGGAACTGGGAAGACATTTTTGTTAAATTTATTATTAGCGCAAGTACGGAAAGATAAAAACATTGCTGTGGCCGTAGCTTCCTCCGGTATAGCCGCCACGCTGCTAAGCGGGGGCCGCACTGCACATTCTGTTTTAAAACTCCCTCTAAATCTAGCCCAGGAAGAATCGCCGATCTGCAAATTTAGCAAAAATAGTGCACGAGGTAAAATGCTAAGACATTGCAAACTTTTAGTGTGGGACGAAAGTACAATGTCGCATAAAAAAGCTGTAGAAGCACTAAATCGAACGCTCCAGGATTTGCGCAGCAATACCGATGTAATGGGAGGAATGGTGGTTTTACTGGCTGGTGACTTTCGCCAAACTTTACCTGTCATTCAAAAGGGCACACCTGCAGATGAAATTAAAGCATGCCTCAAGTCGTCTATTTTATAGAACAAGGTGACAAAATTCAGTTTAACTACGAATATGAGAGTGCATTTATATAATGATATCAATGCTGGAAACTATGCTGACACACTATTAAAAATTGGCGATGGGCGGTTGGAAACGGATGCTGAGGGCTGCGTTAAATTGACGAGAGATTTTTGTAATTTAGTACAGAGTCATTCCGAATTAATTGCGAGCGTTTATTCAGATTTAACGAACAAAATGCATGAAGACAAATGGTTATGTAAAGGGCGATTCTTGCACCAAAAAATGAGAGCGTTTACAAAATAAATTCAGTTATATTAAGCGAAGTAGCAGGAGAAATAACAGAGTATTTGTCAGTAGACACAGTTATGGACACAGAGCAGAGCACTTCATATCCCGTAGAGTTTACTAAATTCTCTAGAGTTGTCAGGTGTGCCCTCACATAAGCTTCAATTAAAATTAGACGTCCCAGTCATGCTAATGCGAAATTTAGATGCTTCTCGGTTATGTAACGGGACAAAGCTGCGTGTGACACATCTTGGACGGAACATAATCGGTGCTACAATTTTGACAGGCGTAGGAAAAGGTGAAAATGTTATTATACCACGGATCCCTATAATTCCCACAGATCTTCCTTTTCAATTCAAAAGGTTGCAGTTCCCTATTAAGCTCAGTTTTGCAATGACAATTAATAAAGCGCAAGGGCAAACGTTACAGGTAGCGGGGGTCAACTTAGAAAAACCGTGCTTCTCTCATGGTTAGCTGTATGTAGCATGTTCGCGCGTGTCAAATGCCTAGAATCTCCACATTCTTTCCCCAAATGGAAAAACATATAACATTGTGTACAGTAGCATCTTAAAATAGTGTTCAGTTAGTTTTTTTTCCAAAATTCCCACAATCAATTAATCAGAATTTTCACAGATCTTCCCTTTCAATTCAAAATTTCCTATTTAGCTCAGTTTCTTTTCAATTCCAAATGCTGCACCTCTGACGGACCTATTAAGCTCAGTTTCCTTTCAACTCAAAAGGCTGCATCTTTGACGGATCTTTTATTTGGCTCAGTTTCCTTTCAATTCAGAAAACTGCATCTCTGACGAATCAATTTAGCTCAGTTTCTTTTCAAAAGTCTGCATCCCTGACGGATAATTATGCTCAGTTTCCTTTAATTAAAAAAATATCCCATTTCCATTTGGAATAAACAGGCTATTTTCATGTTTTCCTATACGCTGCGTTTCAAAACATTTAAATAGGCTGACGAATCAATTTTGCTCAGTTTCCTTTTAATGGCTGCATCTCTGACAAATCTATAAAACTCAGTTTTCTTTCAATTCAAAAAGCAATGGATATTTCATTTCCCAGTGACCATGCGGGCTAAGCCGCGGGTAACAGCTAGTGATTAAACATATTATAGTTATAATCTTTTAACCAATGTTCAGTTATACAAAAAATAGGTGTGTTGTTACTATTTAAAAAATTTTTTTTTTTTTTTAATTTTTTTTTTATTTTTTACTATTTAATTTTCTTTGCCCAACATGACTTGCATATTTTGATGTACCAGGTGTATACAGTTTTTATGATTGTTTTTGTGAGAAAATATACAATTAACAATTTGTGGGCTACATTGTCGATAATTTAAGTTGTTACTATGATTGCTAGAGATTACCTCTATTGTCTCATTTTCTAATTTAAATTACTTGGAACTGATTCCAAATTCAATGTAAAGTCATTACACTGTTCGATAGAAGCAGATGTTTGTGTAGCCAAATCCTTGACTGAGTTAAAATATAAATAATAAGATAGCACATTTGCTATCAGTCTTATACTATACTTGGATAGGTAATACCTGTCTCCAGTCATAAACTTCTTAATTAAATTATTTATGTCAATCACATAAAGTTTATCATTATAATTCTTACAATTAAATGTCAAATTTAAATTACTATTACATGTCAAGTTATTCATTAATAAATTTAAATCATATCTTAGATTATTTTCCTGTGGCCACCTCTGTATATAAGGCAATGTAAACATGATAACTTTATATACATTTAAGTTATTAAGATATTCAATATATTTTAATAATTGATTTTGTTCACATTACCTCTTCTTCCAACAAGAATGATTAATGTAGTATATTAAGGCAAAATTTACTAGTTAAAATTTTATTCATTATTTGGCTTAATGTTTTTGACATAGTAGAATAAGATGTACTTTGTGAATGTATCAACTGTAACGATGACGTTGTGGCCGGTGGAAGGAAAAGGGGAGATCTCCCGCCGGGCAAGGTGTTCTGCCCGGGGAGCGGCCAACGCTCCGAGAGGTAGTTCGGAGCTATTGTATATATACTGTTTTTAAATCGGAACTTTAATAGACGACAGCGCCGCCACATCACCCCCCTGCTCAGACCGGAGGTCGATGGTGCAGTCTAGATGTCGACGAATGTGCAAGTGCCAGGGAATTGCCTTGTAGTCTGCGGTGAGTCGAGAAGAAGGCAAGTAATCTGCGAGAGTGCCGTGAAGCAGAGGCGAGCAGTAAGGCTCAGAGCCGTGCCAAACACAGTAGCGCAGAGAGTAGCTTCAAGGAACAGGAAGCATTATTATAGTGCTGCGATGAACCTTTGTAAAGCTAGATGGCTTGCAGGATGTGAAGACTGAATAATTGCTCGGGAGCGAATGAATGGGGTACTTGAGAACGATGACGAGGATTTGAACTTGTAGTTTCCGAAGGTTGTTGGTTGCGTGTTCAGATCACGTCGGGGTCACCACTGTGGCCGGTGGAAGGAAAAGGGGAGATCTCCCGCCGGGCGAGGTGTTCTGCCCGGGGAGCGGCCAACCTCCGAGAGGTAGTTCGGAGCTATTGTATATATACTGTTTTTAATTCGGAACTTTGATAGCGCGATTTAGGCTTCGATGTATTTCGCTTGTGGCGCGACGACAGCGCCGCCACAACGTATTGTAGGTCATTTGGAGTTCCGAGCTTGCCCGTAAATCCATGTGAATCACTTGAAATGCCGCTGTCAGCTTCTGGATTGAGTGTAGTTGGGTTTGAACAGCACCTGAAGTACTTTTCGAAGTTCTGCATTTAACACAATTTTAAACAAACGTTCGAACCAATGAACTCATCTTGTTAAACCAGTAGGTTTCTTTGATTTTATGTAATGTCTTTTCCCAGAGGGGATGTTTGAGTGCAGTATGGAAAGAGTTTATGATGCTCCATTGGAAAGACCTGAGCACTACTATGTACTGTGTCTTGAACAGTTTTCTTGAGAACGTCGTTTTCCAGAACATAGCCTTCTACTGAGTCTCTTAAGGTATCCATCAACTGTCTCAATTCATCGTCTCGTCGTTGTTTAACTTTAAGCTACTTCAACTCTAAGTTTTTTGTCATAATATTAACCGTAAGCCCACTTGGGCTTCTGCTGAAAAAGTCAGCGTGTTGAAGTCACCCACCTTTTCGATATTCTACATCAAATTCGTAATTTTGTAAAAACGCCCACCATCGATGAATTCTCGGTAGGAGGTCCTTTTTATGTTTGGAGGCCTTTAATGCATTGTAATCCGCAATGATAGTAAATTTGCGTCCGTACAGGTATTGAAGAAAATGTTTGATTGCTCGCACTACTGCCAAGGTCTCCAATTCATACGAGTGATATCGGCTTTCAGCGTCTGTAGTCCTCATACTCATAAAAGCGGCTGCATGCTGACGTCCTCCGATCACTTGAACGAGTACTGTACCAAAACCCAGGCTCCTCGCATCGGTGAATAGTTGTATGGGTGCTTCTTCTTCAAATAGGGTAAATACTGGAGCGTAAGTCAGACATTGTATAATTTTGTTCCGTGCTTCTTCATGCCGGTGGGTCCATTCCCATTTTGCACCTTGTTTTGTCAACTCATACAAGGGCAACATGATCCGTGATAATTCAGGAATGTATTTCCAAAAGTACCCCGCCATTAAACTGTCTCACTTGTTTGAAAGCCTTTGGTACAGATGCTTTCAAAAGGGCTTCCACTTTCTTTGGGCTTGGCTGGACTTGACCATCCGAAACAACATGATCTAAGTACTCAATTGAACGTTTAAAGAATCTGCACTTTTCAGCATTGCTTGAGAATCCAGCTTCCTGTAGAGCTATCAGGATCCGGTCAATGTGAGACAATCCTTGAGGAAAGTTAGCAAGCACACTTGGTTAAGACGTCGTCAACATACACTTGCACAGCAGTTCCCAACAAGGGGTATAAAGCCTTGTTTATACATAGTTGTTAACGGAGCTGGCATTGCTTAAGCCAAACGGCATGGTAATATATTCGTACAACCTATCAGGTGTGACGAATGCAGTTTTCTCTATAGAGGATTCTGATATTGGTATCTGATGGAAACCAGCCGCCAAATCCAAACTTGAGTAGAAATGACCATACACCAATTTGATTAGACGGATTTGATTAGAGATCAGTGGTAGTGGATAACGGTCTCGTAGAGTGTTGGCGTTGAACTCGCGAAAGTCAACACAAAGACGATCATTACCATTCTTCTTTTTGACCAATATGATGGGGCTAGAGTATGGTGACTTGCTATCTCGTATAATGTTGTGTTCTAGTAATTCCTTAACAATATTGCGGACTTTTTCGCGTTCTATTGGACTAAGGCGATATGATCTTCGTTCCACATACTTGTCAGGGTTCTTTAGTTGAATTTCCAAGTGGCCAGTATTAACTCTGGTTTTAGAATACCCGTGTATAAACAGATGTTCGTATTTATTCAAAAGTCCCCGTAAAAGAACAACTTCATCATCATTAGTTAGGTCATAGTCCAATTTGTCAAATATAGGATTTTTTGTACTAATATGGATGACCAGCCGTTGATGTACCAACTTTGTTCCATTAGATGTAATTATCATATTCAGGTTCGTTGCATGTATCAGGTTCATATCCACTAGGACATCCGTAGACATCTCACAGTCGGGCAGTATGGAAAATTTTAATTCAACATTCTATACAACATTTTTATACAACAGCTTCTGACTTTTTGCATCATAGACAACATATGTCTATGACACAAACAGTCAGAAGCTTAGTAAGCGATAGAACTAGAAACCGTCCAATGCCTTTAAAAAAATTCACAACTTGATTTCTCTGTCTTGGTATTTTAGCAGCGGCTGATTCTCAAATGATTGAATAGTCTGCTTCACTGTCAAACACGGCTCGTAAGATGTTTGTGCCTATTCGAATAGTTAAAGGCGCCAGTTTGATTTCTGTAACACAGTTCATGCACGAGGCTAGCGATCGTTCCCTCCTGAAGCATATCTCATAGGTTTGCCCTATCTTAAAGTATGTGTACATGATTACTTCTCCCACTTTGAAGCTTTCTGGCTCACCTCTGGCTTGGCTTCTTGTGGCCTATACCTGCAATCACTTGTGGCATGATTCGTTCTCTGCATATGCGACAGTTTGATATTGATGGAGTGCTGTCTGAGATGCGTTGACGTTTGTTAGGCAGTCCAAGCACTGCCTAACAAACGGTAACTAAGCTTCCTTCTTATTGATGATGCGATTAAAATGAGTTCGGGTACAGTTTTTGTCTTCGCATGCAATAGTTAAATTCGGAGACGTTCATCATTAACGCATTTAATAACAGCTTCCACTGCATATTCATCGTCTAGCTTATCCTTGGTGATCCTCGTCTAGAGCACCCATGCATGCGATAGAAATTCAGCAAGGTCTTTTGACGAGTCATAGACATGTTCTCTAAATCGGAGAATGTCACGAGAATATCTATTTTCTGGCTCAAAAGTGATGATGACATTGTTGCGTAACTCATTTCATGTAGACGTGGTGACTATCCAGTCATCAACCCTCATTTTGGCTCTTCCTTTCAGTACACTACATGCTTCCATGCAAATGTCAAAGTCACTAATTTTGTATGCTCCAATTGCTTTGTCTATAATTATGTTGGCACCATTCACGTACGCCGACGTAGGCATCCGGGTCAAATGATAGTAGATAAATATCCTTTTTCATGATTTTTAGGTCAGTAGTTGGAGCGCACAATCGTTCCGATATTTTCTGCATCACCTGCATCATTTGTGCCAAGAACTGAGGTGGAATACCGCCCAAAGTTTGATAGGGCAAATAATTTTGGTGTCCAAGATTGACTTCATTTTGCTGCTGCATGTCTGATGAACGAGCCCATGGAGCAGCGGCCCATCCCAATTCTGATGACGGCAGAGAATCTCCAGGGGTATCTACAGGAAAAGTGCCGTCAGCATTGCTGACGTCACATTTTTCAATATCACTTTCCATCACTTCACACATCAACTTTATTATTTTCGCAATCTTACAGATAAATTCAAATCTTACACTGTGCGGCTCAACATCCCGAACGATAATGCCGCGCGGGGCGTTGGCCACCCGTATTTATACCAAAGTACTAGCTGTTACCCGCGGCTTCGCCCGCATGGTCACTGGGAAATGAACTATCCATTGCTTTTTGAATTGAAAGAAAACTGAGTTTTATAGATTTGTCAGAGATGCAGCCATTAAAAGGAAACTGAGCAAAATTGATTCGTCAGCCTATTTAAATGTTTTGAAACGCAGCGTATAGGAAAGCATGAAAATAGCCTGTTTATTCCAAATGGAAATGGGATATTTTTTTAATTAAAGGAAACTGAGCATAATTATCCGTCAGGGATGCAGACTTTTTTGAAAAGAAACTGAGCTAAATTGATTCGTCAGAGATGCAGTTTTCTGAATTGAAAGGAAACTCAGCCAAATAAAAGATCCGTCAGAGATGCAGCCTTTTGAGTTAAAAGGAAACTGAGCTTAATAGGTCCGTCAGAGGTGCAGCATTTGGAATTGAAAAGAAACTGAGCTTAATAGGAAATTTTGAATTAAAAGGGAAGATCTGTGGGAATTCTGATTAATTGATTGTGGGAATTTCGGAAAAAAAAAACTAACTGGACACTATTTTAAGACGCTACTGTACACAATGTTATATGTTTTTCCATTCGGGGAAAGAATGTGGAGATTCTGGGCATTTGACACACGCGAACATGCTACATACAGCTGACCATGAGAGAAGCACGGTTTTTCTAAGTTGAACCCTGCTACCTGTAACGTTTGCCCTTGCGCTTTATTAATTGTCATTGCAAAACTGAGCTTAATAGGGAACTGCAACCTTTTGAATTGAAAAGGAAGATCTGTGGGAATTATAGGGATCCGTGGTATAATAACATTTTCACCTTTTCCTACGCCTGTCAAAATTGTAGCACCGATTATGTTCCGGCCAAGATGTGTCACACGCAGCCTTGTCCCGTTACATAACCGAGGAGCATCTAAATTTCGCATTAGCATGTCTGGGACGCCTAATTTTAATTGAAGCTTATGTGAGGGCACACCTGACAACTCTAGAGAATTTAGAAACTCTACGGGATATGAAGTGCTCTGTGTTGTGTCCATAACTGTGTCTACTGACAAATACTCTGTTATTTCTCCTGCTACTTCGCTTAATATATCTGAATTTATTTTGTTAACGCTCTCATTTTTTGGTGCAAGAATCGCCCTTTCACATAACCATTTGCCTTCATGCATGTTGTTCTTTAAATCTGAATAAACGCTCGCAATTAATTCGGAATGACTCTGTACTAAATTACAAAAATCTCTCGTCAATTTAACGTAGCCCTCAGCATCCGTTTCCAACCGCCCATCGCCAATTTTTAATAGTGTGTCAGCATAGTTTCCAGCATTGATATCATTATACAAATGCACTCTCATATTCGTAGTTAAACTGAATTTTGTCACCTTGTTCTATAAAATAGACGACTTGAGGCATGCTTTAATTTCATCTGCAGGTGTGCCCTTTTGAATGACAGGTAAAGTTTGGCGAAAGTCACCAGCCAGTAAAACCACCATTCCTCCCATTACATCGGTATTGCTGCGCAAATCCTGGAGCGTTCGATTTAGTGCTTCTACAGCTTTTTTATGCGACATTGTATTTTCGTCCCACACTAAAAGTTTGCATTATACCTCGTGCACTATTTTTGCTGAAGTTGCAGATCGGCGATTCTTCCTGGGCTAGATTTAGAGGAGTTTTAAAACAGAATGTGCAGTGCGGCCCCGCTTAGCAGCGTGGCGGCTATACCGGAGGAAGCAACGGCCACAGCAATGTTTTTATCTTTCCGTACTTGCGCTAATAATAAATTTAACAAAATGTCTTCCCAGTTCCTCCAGGGGCATCTAAAAGAAAAGTGCACCATTTCCAGATTCAATTTGTCCTAATACTTTGTCAAAACTCGTTTTTGTTCGGGAAGCAAGCGGGGTACAAATTCGGCTACTTGCTGCTTCAAAGCTGGTATATCGTAGTTTGTTTCACGTATAATTTCAATACTTAGTTCATTTTCGGTTGTTCGCTGAGGGCTTATCATTCCAAATTCGCTTAAATTTTTGCCTACCATTGCCATTACTTTATCTTCAATTTTTCCAAGTGCTTCATTATAAATGTGTTCATTGTATGTCATGTTCGCGTGTGTCTGCTGTAACCTTCGCAAAATATCGTCCGCCATGTACTCTTTATATTTGTCCCACAATTTATGTACATTAGATAGCCCGCAAGATGATATGAAAGTTGCATAAAGATCCCTAATTTTGGCTGGTGACTGGCACTGCACAGCTTCCTCCATGGTTTCATCCCAGTGATTATCGTTTTCTAAAAGATGCAGAGCTTCACATGCTTCTCTATAAGTTGCGCATTCCTGACCGTTGAAAGTTTTAAAGTCTTTATATCCTGTAGGACCTCGAACATGGTGCAGCAACAATCGTAAACAGAAACATTCAAAATTAGTTACATGGACGGTATACACACGACCAAGGGCATCTGATGACTTTACACTGGCCCAATTTGCAACAGGCGCGCCTTGAATACGGCGTTTCCACTCCTTCTTAGATGTGATCCAAGTATAATAGCGGGGGACTTCAGAATATAACAACGTTTTTTTCAAAGGAGTCGGTTTGACAAATTTGAAAGAAAGCTGTTAGTGTAGTTTTTGGCGGTGATGCAATTCTTTCTTGGAAATTTCTTTCGGTGAAATATACACGCTCTCCATTTTCTAAGTGCACAGCAAGGTTAGTAACTGTTGGGTGCCTTTCGTGTAAAGGGAAGCCAAGGAGACGCCACGCTGCCTCGTTACTGCTGACATAACGCCCTGCCCGAGATTAAATATTGCTTGGTACCGCTTCCTTTATTTATGTATTTACAGATATACTTGATTGCGAGGACAGAACTACATGCTTCTACATTAATTTGGGCATTAAACATTTTACATAGAATGGGCGAATAAGGGACAATCCAGCTGTTATCTAAGGTTTCGAACGCTCCAGAGCGAGATTTGATTGTAACTTTCCTGCCACCATCTTCGAAAGCTCTGCGTCTGTATAAAGGGTAGCCATTATCATTGTGCACTGTTTCTTTTAATAGCTGTTTAGGGAATTTCTTTGTACATTTTCCTTCTTTCATACATGGCGATATTGAATTTCGTGCTCCACATGGACCGTGAATCATATTTCGGACGATGGTATCATACAATTCTTTATCTTGCTCAGGATCCGGAATCTAGGCGCTTATTATGTCGTCTATTTGGCTGGGCCGCAACTTCTCTTTAAGCCATATTAGAATGTGGGCATGCGGTAATCCTCTCTTTTGCCATTCAATTGAATACATGAAGCACTGCACCTCTTTTGTACTTTTAATCTTAATACTCTAGCAACTAAATCGTGTCTGTCAGTACTTTTTTGGCCCGGCATTAGCTCCTCGGTTATTTCTTTCCATGTGGGATTGCAAGTAAAAGTAACAAAAAGATCAGGTCTTCCGTAAGTTCGTACATAGGCGTATGCGTCTTGTGTGTACTCATGTAGGTAGCGGGGACTGTTAACGAATGATGAGGGCAGAATTACCATTTTACCTAAATCTCTGGGGTTTACATTGGCGTCACTAGAAACTGCATCTTGTAAATGTATATAATTCTCAACGCGCAGCTTTTTTTGATTTAAAGATATATAACGGAGACGTTCACTTTCTACCTTCACATACATGTCTACCAAAAATTGATGAAATAATTGTCTACACCGGCTAAGAGATTAAAATCATTTTCTCGCAACATCATATGATACGCATAAAATCCATACATGATACTTTTTGTTCGGAGTAGGCTCCTTTGTGACCGGGTTAATGAGTGGAATTTGAAAATTATAACCCTCTTGTCCTTTGCAATAAATCAATGGGTATTGCAGAGCGTCATAAAACTTGTGTGTATCGGCTACCCGTTGCAACGTATCATCACGTGCTCGCAAGACAATGTCTCTTGAAGAAAATTGATCACCACTAATTACGGCTGCTATTTCGTTTATCAAAGGTGCATTGTAGCGCCTTTCATGCTCTCCTCGAGGGGTCGGATCTGCGTGAATGACGACTTTATAATCCTCTTCAGGTAGGTTTTCTAAAGCAGTTTTAAATGTTTTGACTAAAATGTTACGTTCATGCAAGAATCTTTGAATTTTGAACACTGTGTCTCTCTCAACTCCCTGGATAAATTGGCAGCGACGGTCTACCTCAATTTATTCGTCACCCATAAAATATACTTGTGAAAATTTATGCTGTTCATTTTCAGCTGGAAAAAGTGAACCTATTCTATGATAAATTTGCCCTTGCACCGTAAATGTAGGCGAAAATCCCGGCATTATTATTTCCCGGTCAACTTCGAAGGACGTCATTTGAAAGCATGAGTTATATTTCCGGATCCTGTTTAAAAAGCGCCGTGACTCATTAGCATCATATAAAAAGAGAGTTTTCAAAGGTTCTTCTAGTTCCCCAAGTAACGAAAGAGACACTTTACCATTGGAACAGCACATGCCTGCGGTCTCATCTTTCCATTTTAAAGTGCTGCAAAATCGACACGCCTTGTCCATCAGTCCGATAACAACTAACCTGTGATTTTTATAATCAATCAACGGATTATAATTGAATGCTGCGTCATTAAAAACCGACCAATTGTTTCTTTGAAAATTTTGTCGACGTTCAGCTTGGAGCTGTGCATTTGCATCTCTTCGCGTATGAGTCTGTTCTGGTGTTTCAGATGCCCTTATAGTAGATTGACGTTCAGCTTGCTCAATGAGTCTCTGTTGAGTTTCATCAGGTGTTTCCGCGGCTCTTAAGGCGGCCTGACGTTCCGCTTGTTCGAATAGCCTTTGCTGACTTTGAGCAGGTGTTTCAGTAGCTTTTAAAGTAGATTGACGCTCTGCCTGTTCAAGACGCCTTTGCTGACTTTGATCAGGTGTTTCAGTAGCTCTTAAAGTAGCATGACGCTTTGCCTGTTCAAGACGCCTTTGCTGACTTTGAGCAGGTGTTTCAGTAGCTCTTAAAGTAGCTTGACGCTCTGCCTGTTCAAGACGCCTTCGCTGACTTTGAGAAGGTGTTTCAGAAGCTCTTAAAGTAGCTTGACGCTCTGCCTGGTCAAGACGCCTTTCCTGACTTTGAGAAGGTGTTTCGGAAGCTCTTAAAGCAGCCTGACGCTCTGTCTGTTCAAGACGCCTTTGCTGAAGTTGAGAAGGTGTCTCAGATGCTCTAAAAGCAGCCTGACGCTCTGCTTGTTCTTGCCTTCTCAGTTCAGCATCTTCTAAAGATTCTAGCGATCGAGCTAATCATTTCGCTTGTCCTTGAGAAGATACTCTTGAAAGGCTGGACTTACGTTTGCGAGGCATTATGAAGTAAGAAAAAACCTATTTATAAAAAAACGTTAAAATACCTAAAAGGAATTAAATTTCCTTTTAAATATTTTTTTTAAAAGCAAATCCAAAATATCTAAAAGGAATAAATATTCCTTTTAAATATTTTTTAAAATCAAAACAACAAAACCAATTCAAGACACAACACAAATCCGAAAACGATAGCCAAAAAAATCGAATCAACTTAAACCAAATCACAAAACAAATCGCAGAAAACCGAAATCGAAAGCAGTAGTCAATATAAATATAACCAACGAAAAAAGAAGTAAGTGTATAGGTACCGTATACACTATCTATACTATTAATATTCCTTTGAAATATTGTTAAACAACCTAAAACAACGAAAACCAATTCACGATTCTAAATAAACAAAATCCAAAATAAAAGCCAGAGTCTTAATATGCTTTACTGTGAATGAAATTTTCGGATTTGTGTGAATACACAAATCCGAAAATGAAAGTCAATATAAATCCATTCAACCTTAACCAAATCACAAAGCAAATAACAAACAACCGAAATCGAAAGCAGGTAGTCGAATAAGCTACGAAATAAAAAAAAAATTAAGCGAATAGGTACCGTATGCACTATAAGTTGACGCGCGGCTCAACGGCGGGAGTTAAGTACATGTCAGGAAACATTTCGTTACGGCGTTTTAAAAACCTAGTGACGACATCTAGCGGAATCAATTTAAACTGTGTATACGTTAGTTAATAAGAACTCTCAAAAAATATTTTTCTTATAATTTTGCACAATTTTTCTTATTGTAATACCGACTTATTCATAACCACATATAAGAACTGTATTCATTTCCGTTCAATAAATATTACTAAGGCTTATTAATAAGGCTTACTAAGAACTGTTTCTACCATTGTTAAGTAATAGTTAAGGGTGAAAGCGTGACAGGTGGTGATAGTATTTCTGATCCATACTTATAATCACGCCTGTAACCCTTGCGGGGTAGGCAGAGCAACAACGGATTACTTAATATCGTCTGCAAGGTTATCGTCTATTCTGTGAATTACGATGCACCAAAACGTTTGAAGAAAATCAGCTGGTGAATTTTATGTTTATTATCGCTCTCTTCCCGGTCCTGCGTGGAAAAATACAGATCCATACATTTTTTATCTTAATTTTGGTAAAAAGACATAATAATCCAGATATAACCACCTATGTCACTCTACAGCCACCGAACTATCCCCATACAAATAATCATGCCATGCCGACGCTCTGTTGCGACGTGAAAGAAGGACAAACTTGTGCAACATATTCGATTTTCCCACGGGAATGAGATGTTTTTCCGCGGAAAAAAGTAGCCTATGTCACTCTACAGCCACCGAACTATCCCCATACAAAAAATCATGCCATGCCGACGCTCTGATGCGACGTGAAAGAAGGACAAACAAACAAACAAAACAAACAAACACACTTTCGCATTTATAATATTAGTATGGATAATATTAGTATGGATTTTGGTTTTAAATAAATTATCTTATGAATTGTTTGCTCTTGTTGCAATTTAATATAGGCAATCAATTAACTTAAAACTACAGTTAAGTATTAAGTAAGTAAATTTAAGTAAATAACGCCTTTGCGCCGATATACATATATCAAGATCGTTTATTTGGATACTTTGATTAACTTCCTTCAAACCGGTATTGAGCGAACGTTCATAAAAGACCTAGTGTAAAATACTTTCTTTGTTTTCCTTTACCCATGAAATATAACTAAAAGGTTAACTTAAAACAACTGAACACAAAAAGAAAATAAATAAATAACTAAATGATATAATTTAATTAGATTCACTAAGTAATCAGTATTTTAATAAGCACGGGAGGAGCACTTTTAACTTTGCGAGCGTACACATTTCATCTTATGACCTAAATAAACTTAAAAGTTTTCTCCTTGCCAACTCTTCTAGGCTCTCTAAATAATGCTTTACAATCAGGAGAGATATGTCCAGAGACATAATATATTTTGTTGGTGGCACCATTAATATTTAGGTGTTTAGAGTTAAGTTTGACACTTTGGGTTATATTTAACTTATAAACGGCTCCAAAGATACGGTCACAAATACGCAGCGACGCCAGTTTTACTCATACAAAGCGGGGCCTGCTCGAAGATTGGTCCATCTTAGCCATACGAGGACAGGCATGAATGTCGCTGTCCGCAACTGGCGAGTTAATTGTGCCCCCCATTTGAGTCAATCTATGAGAGTAGATATTAGATGGATTTGTTAAAAAAAATTAAACGAAAGTTGACACGTAGTACGTAAATTATATTGTCAGTGTTCGATACCACTATTTCGGGTTTAAATTTAAAAAATGTAAGCTCATTTTATAAGACAGAAAATTGTGAGAAGTGACAAGTGATCAGTTGCCTTTTACGACATTTTTTTTATATAGGAGAGGGGGCAAACGAGCAAGCCAAAAAATCGCTGGTGGTAATCGGTTCCACAAGAAAGTTGTGCGAGGAAGAAAACATCTTCTAAACCGCACAGTGGTGGACCGCCAATCATCCAGATGGTATGGATGGTATCGCGAGTTTTATCGCGATGTGCGATAGTGAAATTGAGCGGCTGGAATTTGTCCGAACAATTCCTCAGAGCCCTCCTCGTGGTACATGCGATAAAATACGCAAAGAGATGCAACAGAGATGTTGCATCTCTTTGCGTATTGCGCAGTGCTAGTGAGTCAAGCCGATCGGAAAGAACTCGGTCGTCGACGATTCGATCCGCTCTGCGCTGAATGCGGTCAAGTGGAAGGAGCTGGCACTGGGGAGCCCTTGCCCAGAGATGGGAACAGTATTCCATGTGAGGCCGAACCTGCACCTTGTAAAGTTGCAGGCGGTGTGCCGGCATGAAATACTGCCCCGCTCTACTGAGCACGCCAAGCTTAGAGAGGCCAATTTGGCCTTCTCTTCTAAGTGACCACGGAACTTCACGTCACTCGATATGTCAACGCCGAGGATTCCGATACTGGCTGAGGCAACAAGGGGAGTGCCTTGAAACTGAGGAGATACGACAAAGGGGTTCTTTTTAGCGGTAAACGCGCAAACTTGTGTCTTCTGGGTATTGAACTGGACTAGATTTAGTCGCCCCCAATCCGAGACTTTGTTCAACAAAGTCTCGACTTCAGACACAAGTTTGTTCCGGTACTCGGCGACGTTTTCCCGAGAAATATTGGCACGGCCGGTGTATAGAGCATCACCAGTGCTGTCATCCGCATAGCAATGAAAGTTACCGGCTTGCAACATCATTGATATGCAGAAGAAACAGCGTTGGTGATAGCACGCAACCTTGTGGAACACCAGCGTTAATAGGCTTGTAATCGGAGCACGCACCGTCTACTACGACATTGATGCTCCGATCAGCCAGAAAACTGGTGATCCAATTGCACAATTTAGCCCATAGGAAGGAAGCTTCGAAAGAAGCGCTTTGTGCCAGACCCGATCGAAGGCCTTCGCTATGTCCAAACTAACGGCCAATGCCTCCCCCTTGGACTCGATCGCCTGCGCCCATCTATGTGTTAGGTAAACAAGAAGATCACCAGCTGAGCGACCCCGATGGAAACCGTACTGGCAGTCACTAATCAGCTGGTGCTCCTCAAGGTACCGCATGAGCTGGCAGATAATAATGGACTCCATTATTTTCGAGAACAAGGAGGTGATGGCGATAGGCCTGTAATGGGACGGATCAGAGCGGTTACCTTTTTTAGGGATCGGGTGCCCGAAAGCTGTCTTCCATAAATTCGGGACAACAGTTGAAAAAGTCGGTCTGTGTCGGCATTACCGCTATGGGACCTATACAGGCACCCGTAGACGCGGGGATGGACGTTGCTGTCTACGCGCAGCCATAGGATGGATAGGTCCGTACCTTCAAGACTGCCGAGACGTCGAGAACAGATATCCTCTCTGACGTATACGAAAACTCCAGCCCGGGGCACAAAGAAGTGTTCTAATTTGTACCCCGGGTAGGAGAGGTACAAAGTATCAGCCGGAGAGGACACCTGCGTCTCGGTCAAAAAGAGCAAGGCTGGCTTCGCCGTCTCTAGATGGTAGTGGACGGCGTTAAGGTTCGAGTGAAGTCCCCTGATGTTGCAGAAGTCCACGGATAGCGTGGCAGGGGTTGCCATGGTTTTATTGCTCTGTTTGTCCCGTGCAGTGTTAGCATAGAGCGGGATTTTGCCCCCCCCAGAATACGCGGGGCAGCCTGAGCACCCACGCTCAGGAAAAGGGTAGCTTGACCGTGGATGCTCAGTGAGGGAGTCTCCATTACCAGGGGTGCTGGTACCCTCCTGGGGTAGTTCTTTCTTTTTAAATTCCGTTACCATGTTATGGGGATTGGGCCTCGGGCCACCTGCACTAACCAAGCGAAACGCAGAAGCAACTTTACGTTGGTATTCTGTGAGGTCGTGGTACCGCCCCGGTTCGAGCCGGCCCATCCATACTACAGCAGAAGCTGCAGCGCGGCTCTACCACTGTTAACAACATGCTAGACAAGTAACACAGTTGGCACATTCATTTTTACTAACCAAGACCAAGACCAAGATAGGACTAAAACAGGTTCTTATCGAACATCAAAATGGCTCCTATAATTAATAAAATGTTTGTTTGTTTTTTCTTAACAGAGGAATACGATAAGGCTTATTTGTGGTTCAATGAAAGTCAATCCATTGGGGTCCTAAATGCAATGCAAAACGTTGACGCCGTCATCTTATTTGAGGTAAATGTAGTTTTCAAACAATCAGCTACATCATCGTATTTTTATTCCGTAATCAGTAACAGGTTTTTACCGTTCACCACGTGGTCGGCGTTAAAGAAAACCTGCATGTCTGAGAAATTAAAAAAATCAAATCGAAGACATCTTAAGTCCGCCAACACGCATTAAGCAGCACTGCAGACAGTTTCTTACCCTAAAACCCTCCCAGAAATGAAAGAAGGCCTATCAGTGGGCCGTCTATAGTCTGTAACTTTACTAATAAAAAACGGTCAGTCGTAGGACTGCTAACGTCAGAAGTGAAAACTTCTTAGTTTGACAAACACATATTTGCATTTGGTGAATTTCTATTTAAAATATACTGTTTGATATAGCCGCAATATTTATTACTTTATCTATGTTTTTGGAACTGATTCTGCAACGAAACTTTCTTTGAGTGAAACAAGCTTTCTTTGTGCTTGAAGAATTTCAGGGTTAACAATTTTCGATGTAAACTTATTTACTAAACACTAAAACACACAACAAGTTTCAGATAGTGAAGACTATAGCACTTCGTTTTTTGCATTGAGATCTAGTAGAACAGCAACGGAGTTGTTGTATTCCTAAAACATAACTTGAGCAATATTATGAAGACAAAATTTTAATAACATCGTTAAATTTTAATACATACGATAAATTGTATGACACTTAATTTATAAAAATTGTTCAAGCAGTCGGGCTGCAGAGCACGCATGAGAAACGAATATATTATTGTATAATTAAAAAAAACAACGTACATCTTGCGTAGAGGGGAAAAATTAATTCCGTACTTACAACACGGGTTTAGCGGTACATTGAGTTACAATTTCACCTGAGTTACGAAATTTCTCATCGGAACGTAACGATTTTGCTGTCGTAGAATTTAACATTAAAATATTCATTCGTTTTGGCACATGCTTCTCTGTTCGATTGATTATTTTTGAAATAGGTACATTCATTAAATAAATAGTTGTTAACTTACTATTTCAAATATGCAACGTACATACAAAAATTCCATCAGTCAGTGGAAAATAAAACATATGAAACCCTTGACGAATCCTTCCAAAGTATCAGATGTGAGTAGGCACCTGAAGTTTTATTCGTAATCGGAATCGATGTGGGTGTCATTAGGCCACAGTGTTCACTTGCAAAATAAAGGCGGACTGTTATCTCATTTGTCACTGTAATATTTATTGTTAAAAAGAGTAAGCGATTTTAATTAATCATGATTTTTTTAGAATTTGCAAGGAGATAATTTACCAGACAAACTAAACTACACAGTACATGTGAAACAACCAGCAAATATATCAAGACGAACATTGTATGAGCAGCCGAACGCTTGGATTGGTAATGTATATTTTTTACTTATTTACTGGCAAGGCACATCTATAAATTATTACGTCATGTTTGAATATACATACGTATTCTACTTATATAACTACATCTATCATATAAATGCAGGAGTGTATAAGCTTGATTGTGAATGTGGTCTCTCTTATATAGGGCAAACAAAATAATCTATAAAAAACCATTGAAGTAATATAGAGATGTTTGTTTGCAACATGTGTTCTCTAACTCAATTAGCTTGGCCCAAAGTGACACAATTAAGGGCTTAGTTAAATTTTAAGAAAATATGAAGGCATACGCCTTCATTCGCACGGACGTGCTGTATAAACCACTAGAGAAAAATAAATAAAGGCCAATAAGATACCTTTTTACACTTAAGTTCCCTGTACTATCAATAAAATAGACGAAATTTAATTATTTTTATCTATTTTCACTCGTAGCGATATATTCCGTGCTTGCAGCAATATTTAGCTAAAATTATAAATAAAGAGGGCGTACAAACACAAATTTCCAATCGTAGATCTGAGATTTACATAGATAAATCAAGTACAAAGTAACAAAAAATTATTAGTATGGATATTACATCGTAATTGCGAGGGACGTCATTGATAAACCGCTCAACAGTATTCTCCATTGCGATTATCTAAAACAGCCCAAGTCAAAAAAGTTTCATATTTTACTTAATTCGTGTTTTTTTATAATATACGGAAATAAAAAAAAATTGCTTGATAGAAGAAAAATCACTAAGTTCATCACACTTCTTTTACGATGTAATGTAATAGGTATATTTCGTCCCTGCTGTCAACGATTTCTCGTTCGTCCCTGCTGTCAACGACTGTCTCGTTCGTCTGGTCGTAAGCACGACTGCTGATCGAGTCTAGTTCACTTATTGGGTCTTTCTGTCAAGAGTAAGGTGGGTGGCGGTGATTTAACTTCTTGCCTCGGAAAGCACGTAAACCAGTTGATCTTGCACCTGATCTCTCACCCGTCGTGTCGGACTTCCGTTCCATCGGTCTATTAGAGTGAGGGAATAAATATTGCACCTGTGTTTGCGCATACACTAATGCACTAAAATCTTGTCTTGCGCAGGTGGCTTTCCTCCGTGGAGATGGGTATTATTATTGTTATTGTACTTCTTGGTCTGGAGGACATTATTATTGGTCAAAATCAAATATATATAATAAACCGTATTTCAGACGAACTCGGAGAATCGTTCCTTCGACTACAATGGGCTATCGATTCTAGCTTCATAAAACTGAAATCAGATGCTGTATTGGATCTGCAGGTATCTATTATGTTTAATTCATTTTCGGTCGGTGTATTTTATATTATGTATGAAAATAAATAAAACGCCAAGCTGTGGATGTGTGTGAAATCACTCACGTGGCCCTGTGCGCATGTTGCGACAATGTGTAATCACATGGTGCTTTAGTAGTTGAAGGAAATCATCACCTTGCCCCTGAGTGACGGATATTCGTAGGATTTTGCATCCAAGCTTCAAAGACTCAATTGGGGATGGATATAAATGGTTAGGGCCACAGTGCCCAACCCTAGAGCGCTTTTTAGACCAAAAAAGGCAATAGACGGTTCTTCGTTCCGACTATTTCTTATGACTATTATAGTTTTTCTTTTGTATTCAGTGCTAGGAGTATAATTGTACTGGTGCGTCGGAAATTGGTACCCACTAAGGATAGCCATTCTCTATGCTTAGCTTACCACTTAGTGTTGTGGAGATGGACAATCCTTTTAGCCTTTTATTCGTAAAATTTTATTTGGATATACTGATGTCTTTGATTTCAGAATATAACAATTAAGCAGTTACGAAGGTTTTACCCTGGTCATTGGCCACATTCAAATTATTATGCGAAAAGGAACGCTTTTATCTTTTCAATACCAACAGCGCCACTGCTGTCCTTTTTATTTCTTGTTATGCGGCTAAATGAAGAAAAATCCAGTGGAATACAGGTATCGTAGTTACAAAATATGGGGCACTTTTAGATTATGTATGCGTTACAATGTCGTTTTGTGCAAAACCAACTCTCGTAATACTGCAGAACACTTGTGGGTGACAGCAAAAATATCCTCCAAACAAGAGTCTATAAATGAATGCCCCGATATTCAAGAAAACATGGGCGCAATAGCGGTGAATGGCATATTATTAGAGCTCACTTTATTTTGTGGGTGTACTTCCCCATAATTAAGTGTTTGAATAAAAAAAGTATAATTCCGCCTCCAGGTCCTTCAAAAGAGTCATTGCCAAGGCAAGGTCTGAGCACATCGGCAGAATTTGCGAGAAGCTAGTTCACCTTCCTTCGGGAAGCCGTGTATTCTGGTCTCTCGCCAAGGCTGTCCAAGGGAACTTCTGTCAGCCATCTCTACCATCTCTGCACAGAGAGGACGACTCACTGGCCCATGCCGCAAAGGAGAAAGACGATCTGTTAGGCTCTCTTTTTGCGTCCAACTCGACTCTGAATGACGGGGGAACACACTGCCGACTATCCCGCGGTGTGAGTGCTCCATGCCGGACGTGCGGTTTACACAGCGGTCGGTTCGCAAAGCACTCCTCTCCCTGGACGTCAGCAAGTCGAGTGGGCCTGATGGAGTCCCTCCCATTGTGCTGAAGACGTGTGCTCCGGAGTTGGCCCTGGTTTTAACGCGTCTTTTCCGGTACTCCTACTCCCAAGGCGTAGTCCCTAAAAAAAACGACCGCTCAGTCCCGTCCAACTACAGGCCTATCGCCATCACCTCCTTGTTCTCCAAAATAATGGAGTCTATTATAAACTGCCAGCTCATGAGGTACCTTGAGGATCACCAGCTGATTAGTGACCGCCAATACGGTTTTCGTTGTGGTCGATCAGCTGGTGATCTTCTGGTCTACATGACTGATAGATGGGTGGAGGCAGTAGAGTCCAAGTGGGAGGCATTGGCCGTTAGTTTGGACATAGCGAAGGCCTTCGATCGGGTCTGGCACAAAGCGCTTCTTTCGAAGCTCCCTTGCTATGGGCTTCCCGAGAAATTGTGCAATTGGATCACCAGTTTCCTTGCTGATCGGAGCATCAAGGTCGTAGTAGACGGTGCATGCTCTGATTACAAGCCTATCAACGCTGGTGTTTCACAAGGCTGCGTGCTATCGCCAACGCTGTTTCTCCTGCATATCAATGATATGTTGCAAGCTGGTAACATTCATTGCTATGCAGACGAAAGCACTGGTGATGCCTTATATACCGGCCGTGCAAATATTTCTCTGGAAAACGTCGCCGAGTACCGGGACAAACTTGTGTCTGAAGTCGAGTCTTTGCTGAACAAAGTCTCGGATTAGGGGCGACTAAATCTAGTCCAGTTCAATCCCCAGAAGACACAAGTTTGCGCGTTTACCGCTAAAAAGAACCCCTTTGTCGTATCTCCTCAGTTTCAAGGCACTCCCCTTGTTGCTTCAGCCAGTATTGGAATCCTCGGTGTCGACATATCGAGTGATGTGCAGTTTCGTGGTCATTTGGAAGAGACGGCCAAATTGGCCTCTAAGAACCTTGGCGTGCTCAGCAGAGCGGGACAGTATTTCATGCCGGTACACCGCTTGCAACTTTACAAGGCGCAGGTTCGGCCCCAAATGGAATACTGTTCCCATCTCTGGGCAGGGGCTCCCCAGTGCCAGCTCCTTCCACTTGACAGCATCCAGCGCAGAGCGGTTCGAATCGTCGACGACCGAGTTCTTTCCGATCGGCTTGACTCACTGCCACTGCGTAGAGATGTTGCATCTCTTTGCGCATTTTATCGCATGTACCACGGGAGTGCTCTGAGGAATTGTTCGGACTAATTCCAGCCGCTCAATTTCACCATCACACATTGCGACAAATACCACCACACATACCACCTGGATGATTGGCGGTCCACCACTGTGCGATTTAGAAGAAGTTTTCTTCCTCGCACAACTTCCTTGTGGAATCGATTACCACCAGCGATTTTTCCGGACCAATACGACTTAGGGACCTTCAAGAAAAGAGCCTACTCCTTTCTAAAAGGCCGGCAACGCATCTGAAATTCCCCTGGTGTTGCGGTTGTTCATGGGCGGCGGTAGTCACTTACCATCAGGTGAGCCGCATGCTCGTTTGCCCCCTCTCCTATAAAAAAATATGGATATTTGGATTTTGGTAAAAACGTTTACTCTCTATAAACTGGAAATATATTTAACTGCTGCCAACCTGTTTGCCAGGCGTGGCAGCTGTGACAAGTATGAGTCAATCTATGGGGAAAACCATAGGTTAACATATAACCAGTGAACTTTTGTTACGCTGTAATGATGATTATGATGAAATTACCACTAAGCAGCGTTGCACTGCTGTGTTACAGTGTGAAGGGTATAGTGAGCCAAATAATAACATACGGTGGGGGTTCAATCAGTATTTTAAGGTGAGAAGGTGTTTATGGCATTCTTAGTTTAAAGTTTATTGCAGAAGTCCATGGGCCTCTAATCCTAGAATGCGGTAATTGCGCACTGTTTTTTTTTTACTTCAGAAATATTAACACAAATTTGGATTCCAAACTTCCGATCCTTGACATATTTTTGTAATAACATAAATTATATCATGCAGTTGTCAAAAACTATAATGATAAAAAATCCTTTCTATGACTCATATTTACCAATTAGCAGCGCATTTTCTTTCTCCTTCATTAACCCCTTAAAAACTTAAGGATGCCTTTCCCCAGCAGTAGTGGTTTACTTGATTGCAATGAACTCTAAATACTGGTGTAAAGTTCATTGTCTGGTTGCTATTTTACTGTTACTATTATTACATTCATAGGAATACGTTAATATACTACTACTTCCTTACAAAAATAAAGTTAAACAATATTTTTTTTAAATGGTAGTTATTTTCTTTCGCCTCGACAAACTGCCAATTTTTCTTATCTTAATCATAGAACTGTATAGTATAGCTCAGTAGTCATTTAAAATAATCGGGACTGTAAGTTGTGTTGTCACCTTAATTTTATAATAAAGGCAATGGCCATATTATAATATTACATCATGCATTATTTTTTTAATTGTTTCATTTCAGATGCCAACTGAAATGGCAGGAGTGACACCTTGGATGCTTGTAATAACTCAAATCCTTAATTCATTGCCACCCTGCCTACTTTATAGCATAGGAGGCGCTTTGAGTTTGTCACAAAGTGGTGTGATAAATGCAAAAACTGATCCCTTCATCATATTTATTGCGCTGTTTCTGTATTTCATGACTATTATAGCAATGGCTTTCCCATGTAGTTACATTACCAAGACGGGTGAGAAATATTGTCCCAAAATATCCTTCTTAGACGGTCACTGATATTTAACAGAATTTGTTAAGTGAAGTTAACAGTTTGACGTATCGTTTCTAAGAGAGTTTTTCTTTATTAACTAAAGTGAAAAACGAGCTTACAGTCCACCTGATGGTAAGCGGCTACTGCAGCCAAAATTAAAAAGGCTCACTGATGACTAACATGGAATGCCTTACGGCCTGTAGTTATACTAGCCCTTTGCTGTGTTTGAACCTCGTGCCCCGGAAAGCACGTAAAGCCGTTGGCGCTGCGCTTGATCTCTCTCCGTTGTTGTTGGTTTGCCGTCCATCGGAATATGACAGCAAGGGAATAGAGAGTTCACCTGTGTTTGCGCACATACTCGTACGCTATAATCTTGTCCTGCGTTGATGACTAGTCTCCGTTGAGACTGGCTGCCGTGACCGAAATTCATTCTGGAGGAAATAATTGTTATAAGAGGCGACAGTGGTAAATGAAACTGGAGATGCACAGAAGGATCTTTCTAATAACAGCTAAAAAATAATATAAAACTTCAGTCGCCAACCCGCCTGCTAACCGTGACACTATGGTAAATTCCCTATGAAGCAATCTATAAGACAGGTCTATGTTCAACAGCGGAATTTTGATAGACTGTAATGAATGAATAAAGCATAAAAAAATTGAATACTAAAATATTTTGTTTCGACAGCCAGTTCAAACTTTAAATAAAATTTATGAAATGATATCTCATTATTTTTCGACGACGTCACAGTCTAGCGAGCACAGTCAAACCATTTCGTCAAGCGACTCTTTTTAGAAGAAATTTATTATCAGCGTGTGTCGATAGAAGTTCTTGACTAATTTAAAATTTCATAATTGATGAAAAGCTGCATGACGAAGCGGCAACCTCTGCGACAAACACACGAGGTGGTCGCAGAAGTGTTCCATTTATCTGAATATTAGAAAGATCATTACAAAAACATTTGAGGGAAGCAAGGATTAGTTTAGTAGAACAACGAACTCTATAGTATTTAGGATTCGTTGGTTTAGAACAATGTACTATATAGCCGTTGTAACTCAGTTAATTTAAAATGCTAATGACGATTTCATATGATTTTACAGATCAGCACACGTTGTCACTTTCAACGTTTATTTACGCCGCTACGGTTGTTTTGTCTAATGCTATTTTGCAGCGCAAACTCTTTGTCACCTTCTTAAATGGTTTTATACCTCACATGCCGATGATTTGGTTTTCTTTAGAAATACAGTGGTCGTTGAGACATGGTAAGTAAATTAATAAAGTCATATAAAACTAGTTTACTGAAGCCTACTAGAATTCCTTTTTTGTCTAGGGGCCCGTCTGCATTGTCACAACTCTCTTACTCATTGCTTTTGCCAAGCAACAGTTGTGCACCCACTGCTACGTTTCGCTTTGAAGGAAACAGGCGATGGGCGATAGCATCTTCCCGATAACTCACAATAATGAAAAAAAACTGCAGTTGCCAGCCCACCTGCCAACAACTTTGGCAAAGTTCTCGCTATGAGGCAATCTGTGGGGGAGGCCTATGTTAAAACGGTCTAATAATGAGCTATATAGCGGTGGCGTAAAAAAGTCCAATACCCTCTATTATACTGTTGACGTCGTAAGAGACGACAGAGAAAAATAAAGTTACGGGTCGCCTTTAATTAGCAGTGGACTTGAGAAGGGTTGTAATGGTGGTGGATTGTAGGTTCATACTATGATTACAGAACCTTCCAGCGATAGGATTGAAGCAGCGGTATAAACTAATTCAGCAATTTAACCGGTGCTATAGTCCATTCAGCGGTGCCAAGTTGAAATGTTTTTACAGTAGGGCTACGATAGCTTTCCGAGTACAGAGCCAGAGTAGGAAACCTATCCAACTGCAGAGAGTTGTAAGACAGGATGATGTTATATCCCCGAAACATGAAAGGATACAGTATTAACATCAATGACGAGTATATCACTCACCTTCGATTCGCCGACGATATAGTCCTTATGGCAGAATCGATGTAGGACCTAAGCACTATGCTCATTGACCTCAATAGTGCTTCACAACGGATAGGTCTTAACATGAACATAAGCAAAACATAGATAATGTGTAACGTCCATATCACACCTATGCCGGTAGGTGTTGGGAGCACTAAGCTAAGTTAAGTTCTCGACGAGTATGTTTACCTGGGACAAGTAGTCCGACTAGGTAAGTCTAACTTCGACCGAGAAGTCAATTGACGGATTCAACTCGGCTGGGCAGCGTTCGGGACATTGCGATACATCTTTTCGTCAGGTATACCTTAAAACTTGAAAACGAGATTGTACAACCAGTGCGTGTTGCCAGTGATGACTTATGAATCTGAGACGTGGTCTTTCACTGCTGGCCGTATGAGAACGCCCTAGGTCGCTAATCGAGCTATGGAGAGGGCTATGGTCGGGGCTTCTCTGCGTTAAAAACTAAGAAATAAGGATATCTGCAGTAGAACTAGAGTGACCGACATAGTCCAACAGATAAGTAAAGTGATGTGGCAATGAACCGGCCATATAGCTCGAAGAACCAGCAACCGATGGGGAAAAAAGTTTTTCGAGTGGCAGTTTTGTACCGGTAGGCGAAGTGTAGGGCTCAACTCCCACTAGATGGAGTGACGATCTGGTAAGACATTCAGGAAGTCGACGGATGCAAGAGGCGCAGGGCCGTGTTTTGTGGCATTCCTTGGGGGAGGCCTATGTTCAGCAGTGGACATGTGAAGGACTGTAATTATGATAATATATATTTCTACATTTTTGTAACTGAAATTTATTTTTTATAATAATATTATATTAGGTCCTTACATATGAAATTAGCGTTTTGTCGTACTGACCACTTTGATCCGAAGTATCTCCTCTTTGGTTAAAAAGTCCAAATTCAAATTTATAAATTCATTTAGCTGGTACATTTGAGTTTTGAAAACAGTTATTCATTTGTTTTTTCCCCATAATTTTTTTCTTTGGCGTCGCTTATTACCGCACAATGGAAAACATGAAATATCCGTATATTTACGAGTAAGAGTTCTACCGTGGCACCAGTGCTGCAGAAACAGCTCGAAGGATTAATGATGTGTACGGCGCTGGTGTCGCAAAAGATAGCACGGTACGTTTTCGGTTTCAACGTTTTCGTTCTGGAAATTTCGACCTTCAGAACCAACCCCGGGGAAGGCCGGAGACCAAAGTGGAATATGAAGAATTAAAGGCTATTGTGGAAGCGGATCCATCACAAAGCACTTCATAGATAGCTGCAGGCTTCGGGGTAAGTGATAAAACTGTATTAATCCACTTGAACCAAATCGGCAAAGTAAAAAGCTTGAACGATGGGTACCTCATGAATATAGTGAATCGAACTTGCAAACACGCGTCGACTGCTGTGTTACTTTGTTCAACCGACACAATATGAAGGGATTTTTCGAATCATTACTTGTGATGAAAGGTGGATATTGTACGATAATCGGAAGCGCTCGTCGCAATGGCTGAACCAGAACAGCCAAATCCTACCCTAAACGAAAATTGACTCAGAAAAAGTTACTTGTGAGTGTTTGGTCGACTAGCGCCGGTGTCGTTCACTACAGCTTTCTAAAATCTATTCAAACGATTACGGCAGATATCTATTGTCAGCAACTGCAAACCATGAAGGAAGAACTAGCTGCTAAACAACCGAGATTGGTCAATCGCTCTAGGCCCTGCTGCTGCTGCTTCACGACAACGCAAGACCACACACTGCACAACAAACAACCACTAAGTTAGATGAGCTACAATTGGAATGTCTGCGACATCCACCGTACTCCCCGGACCTTGCTCCAACAGATTACCATTTTTTCCGGAATTTGGACAACTTCTTACAAGGAAAAAAATTTAACTCCGATGCGGCAGTTCAAACCGCCTTCAAAGAGTTTATTGATTCTCGCCCCCATGATTTTTTTAGTAAAGGGATCAATGAACTACCTATGAGATGGCAAAAGTGCATAGATAACAACGGTGCATATTTTGATTAATTAAATATATTTGACAAAAAAAATTGACTTTATATTCCTCCCGTACATATATACATATATATGTATTCATTGTGTATAAAATTATATGTATGCCGTGAGTATTTTCTAATAACTTGCGTAAACTCTTACCCTTTTTCACAGGTTGTTATATCCTCTGCAAATGTGGTTGCCTGGTAGTGATCGATTCTAAGCGATAATAAGGCCAATGGTTGTATCTTTATATCATTTGTTGTTTTTCTTTTTCTTATTTATCGGTGTACAATAAAGTATATTTCATTCATTGTGTATGCTCAAAGCTCAAATGACCTCACCAACATGTTGGTAAAGCTGAACATAATTATCACCCTGCAACCTACATGGTTAATTGTTGGATGCCCCATCAAGGAGTCACTTACCTTCATTATTGTAAAAAAGAATAAAGACTTCGCCTTCTTTCCGTATATTAATGCCTCTCAGTTTCTCCCTTTTCAGAAATGTATTGTTTTTCAATGTTCCGGAGCTAACTGTGGCTCGATTCCCCGTAGAAACAGAGCTGTGAATAAATCCAAAGAGTCGTTGCCAGAGAGATTTAAGATCTGCATCAAAGCCAAAGACGGAATAAAATTGTTTTAAATAATCGATTATATCTTCGTTGAATTTATATGTATACATACATTTTGTATCAGAACATAAGGTCATAATGCCTTGTTACCAGTAAAAAGTATTCTGGTTCTCTTCATTCATCACTATACTTGTTTTTTTTTTTTTTTTATTTGTAATAAAATCGACCTCACATCATCCTGTGATAACGTAAGAGCCAACATACCCGACCACTCCGTGGCGTCCTGTGAGTGTAATAAAAGGCGACAGAGGGATATTATCCTGGAGATGTACAGGAGCAACTTCCTTACAACAACTACTCAATAATAAAACTGAAGTTAACAGCCCGCCTGCAAACCTGGTAACTGCATCCACCTCATACCTATGAGGAGCCTATGTTCATCAGTAGACTTTTGATAAGCTGTAATGAATGATTATAATAATAATATTTTGCAGGTCAAGGCATAACTTTCAACAATTGGTCTGAAACTTTCGCATTCAATATTGGTGGCCTTAAATGCGGAAGCGTAAGGACGGCTTTCGCAATGCAACTTATTCAGATCTTCCTTTTCTTAATACTGTCCTGGTTTTTGAAGAAATTTAGGCCGGGGAAGTATGGTGTGGAATTACCGTGGAATTTTCTTTTACAAGTATGTTATTTTATGTTCAATTACCATGGAATTTTCCTTTCCGAGTATGTTGTATCAAGAATAGGAAAAGGGTTATCTGCGGAATTTTTTTCGCCGTTTCTTCTCCGGTCAGAGGAAAATTTGACAAAAAAATATTTTGTTTTCTCGCGTCAAATAATTAAATATATTTCAATTAATTTCATGAAATATTAACGAGTTGGTAATACCAACGTAAAGTAGGACCTTTGCTTCTGCGTTTCGCTTGGTTAGTGCAGGTGGCCGGAGGCTCAATCCCCATAACATGGTAGCGGAATTTAAAAAGAAAACTACCCCAGGAGGGTACCAGCACCCCTGGTAATGGAGAATCCCTCACTGAGCATCCACGGTCAAGCTACCTTCTTCCTGAGCGTGGGTTCTCAGGCTGCCCCGCGTATTCTGGGGGGGCAAAATCCCGCCCTATACTAACACTGCACGGGGCAAACAGCGCAATAAAACCATGGTGACCCCTGCCACGCTATCCGTGGACTTCTGCAACATCAGGGGACTTCACTCGAATCTTAACGCCATCCACTACCATCTAGAGACGGCGAAGCCAGCCTTGCTCTTTTTGACCGAGACGCAGGTGTCCTCTCCGGCTGATACTTTGTACCTCTCCTACCCGGGGTACAAATTAGAACACTTCTATGTGCCTCGGGCTGGAATTTGCGTATACGTCAGAGAGGATATCTGTTCTCGACGCCTCGGCAGTCTTGAAGGTACGGACCTGTCCACCCTATGGCTGCGCGTAGACAGTAACGACCATCCCCGCGTCTACGGGTGCCTGTATAGGTCCCATAGCGGTAATGCCGACACAGACCGACTCATCGACCACGTCCAAATGGCTACAGATTTCTTGCTACAACAGATCCCATCCGTAGAGATCGTGATACTTGGCGATTTTAACGCCCACCACGCTGAATGCCTCGGTTCACGTTTAACCGATCATGCGGGGAGATCTGTTTATGACTTTGCCTTGGCATATGGTCTGACACAACTGGTTACTTCGCCTACGCGGATTCCAGATGTGGAGGATCATACACCTTCCCTGTTGGATCTCTTGCTGATCTCTCATCCGGACGGATATCAGGTTTCCGTCGATGCCCCTCTTGGCTCTTCGGACCATTGTCTGATCCGGAGTGTGGTGCCACTCACGCTCTCCTCGCGGTTGCGTTCTGCAGGTTGCCGCCGTGTTTAGCATTACAGGTCGGTGGATTGGGATGGAATACGGTCTTTCTTTGCATCCTACCCATGGGGGCGGGTTTGCTTCTCGCCGGATGATCTCAGCGCTGTTGCTGACTCTGTCACAGATGTTGTGCTACAGGGAATGGAACTATTTATTCCATCATCTGTGGTACCCATCAGTGGCAGATCGCAGCCTTGGTTTGGTCGCTCCTGTAAGACTGCATTACGCAGTAAGCAGGAGTGTTATCAGGCCTGGGCTGAGGCTTCGGCGGCTCGGGATGTAAACACCAGCATGCTTAAAAAGAAGTATAACTTCGCCGCCAGGTCCTTCAAAAGAGTTATTGCCAAGGCAAAATCAGAGCACATAGGCAGAATTGGCGAGAAACTAGTTCGCCTTCCTTCGGGAACCCGTGCATTCTGATCTCTCGCCAAGGCTGTCCAAGGGAATTTCTGTAAGCCATCACTACTATCTCTGCACAGGAAGGATGACTCACTGGCCCATGCCGCAAAAGAGAAAGCCGACCTTTTAGGCTCCCTTTTTGCATCCAACTCGACTCTTGATGACGGGGGGAACACACCGCCGACCATCCCGCAGTGTGAATGCTCTATGCCTGATGTGCGATTCACACAGTGCTCAGTACGCAAAGCACTCCTCTCCCTGGACATCCAAAAGTCGAGTGGGCCTGATGGAATCCCGCCAATTGTGCTGAGGACGTGCGCTCCAGAGTTGGCACCGGTTCTAACGCGTCTTTTTCGGTACTCCTACTCCCTAGGCGTTGTCCCGAATTCATGGAAGACAGCTTTCGTGCACCCGATCCCTAAAAAAGGTAACCGCTCTGATCCGTCCAATTACAGGCCTGTCGCCATCACCTCCTTGTTCTCGAAAATAATGGAGTCCATTATTAACTGCCAGCTCATGCGGTACCTCGAGGAGCACCAGCTGATTAGTGACTGCCAGTACGGTTTCCGTCGGGGTCGCTCAGCTGGTGATCTTCTTGTTTACCTAACACATAGATGGGCGCAGGCGATCGAGTCCAAGGGGGAGGCATTGGCCGTTAGTTTGGACATAGCGAAGGCCTTCGATCGGGTCTGGCACAAAGCGCTTCTTTCGAAACTTCTTTCCTATGGGCTTCCCGAGAAATTGTGCAATTGGATCACCAGTTTTCTGGCTGATCGAAGCATCAAGGTCTTAGTAGACGGTGCGTGCTCCGATTATAAGCCTATTAACGCTGGTGATCCACAAGGCTGCGTGCTATCACCAACGCTGTTTCTTCTGCATATCAATGATATGTTGCAAACCGGTAGCATTCATTGCTATGCGGATGACAGCACTGGTGATGCTCTAAACACCGGCCGTGCCAATATTTCTCGGAAAAACGTCGCCAGTACCGGAACAAACTTGTGTTTGAAGTCGAGACTTTGTTGAACAAAGTCTCGGATTGAGAACGACTAAATCTAGTCCAGTTCAATCCCCAGAAGACACAAGTTTGCGCGTTTACCGCTAAAAAGAACCCCTTTGTCGTATCTCCTCAGTTTCAAGGCACTCCCCTTGTTGCCTCAACCAGTATCGGAATCCTCGGCGTTGACATATCGAGTGACGTGCAGTTTCGTGGTCACTTGGAAGAGAAGGCCAAGTTGGCCTCTAAAAAGCTTGGCGTGCTCAGTAGAGCGGGGAAGTATTTCATGCCGGCACACCGCCTGCAACTTAACAAGGCGCAGGTTCGGTCTCACATGGAATACTGTTCCCATCTCTGGGCAGGGGCTCCCCAGTGCCAGCTCCTTCCACTTGACCGCATTCAGCGCAGAGCGGATCGAATCGTCGACGACCGAGTTCTTTCCGATCGGCTTGACTCACTAGCACTGCGTAGAGATGTTGCATCTCTTTGCGTATTTTATCGCACGTACCACGGGGAGTGCTCTGAGGAATTGTTCGGATTAATCCCAGCCGCCGAATTTCACGAACGCACATCGCAGCAGGACTCTCAATACCATCCACACCATCTGGATGATTGGCGGTCCACCACTGTGCGATTTAGAAGATGTTTTCATCCTCGCACAAATTCCTTGTGGAATCGATTACCACCAGCGATTTTTCCGGACCGATACGACTTAGGGACCTTCAAGAAAAGAGCCTACTCCTTTTTAAAAGGCCGGCAATGCTTCTGCAATTTCCCTGGTGTTGCAGTTGTTCATGGGCGGCGGTAGTCACTTAACATCAGGTGAACCGCATGCTCGTTTGCCCCTCTCCTATAAAAAAAAAACACCCCGTAACAGCGTAATTGACGATTCAAATACGCCGTTTTCGATTTAGATTCGATGCAATGCGTCGGTGCGAATAGAATATAATCCTACGGATGCGCGTGACGAACAATAGTATACAACCTGCGCATAAAGTGTAAAATCTCATTGAGCTGCGACAGTATGGTAAACAGAACAGAAGAACATACAAATGTGAACTAGGAATTTCTCATGATGTATAGGGGATTAGTTTTACATACATATATTTTTGATAGGAAAACACTGGTGGAATTTTTTTTTATTGAATAGGGGTGACAAACGAGCACACAGTCCACCTGATGATAAGTGGTTGCTGTGGCCCATAGACATCTACATCTATCTTCGTTTGCAAATTTAAATGTAGATGCGTTGTCAGCCGTGAGGACTAAGATAGAATGCCTCTTTTCCAGTAAAAAGGGTCTCCGGTTCTCTACACTCACCATACGAAACACAGCATATTTTTAGGATATTTAAATACTAATTCCATACCGGATCGACCATACAAATAGCTTCCATTGAGCTGTGTATTCCATTTCCTGCATTATAAAATATGCTCTTATGTGGAGGCACGCTGGCCCGTAAAAGCCTATTTCTTGTATTTGAAGCTTCAGAAACCCATTTCGTACCACGTCACACCCCTACGTCAATACTAGAAAAATATTTTTAATGATAAGCTGTCCTTGAATGGTGATATCACTAATCCAGTTTCAGTTAGCAACAGTCGTGCAAATAGTATAGTTGAGCTTATGAGGCTTCAAGTGGTAGTTCTAGTTCATGTTGTATTGAACAATAAATGGAAGAAAAACATCTGCTTGTCAAGTGTAACCATCATGGCAGTATCCAAAAAGGCAGCTAATCTTGTTTCTGATGCACACGCTTTTTACTCAGGCCTTAAACTTTAACTAAAAAATTTAAAGTAAGTGTTACAGCCTACATACACGCCACTTCAGGACACAGGCCTCCTCACATTTCTAAGAGGGTTACGGAGCAATTGTTCCGCTGCGCTGCTCAATGCGTGCTGGCAGACTTCACACGTCCTCGAAATATTTTTTTCCTTAGGCATTCAGTCTTTCTTAAACATTTTATTTCACCGCTGAACACGTGATAAATCAGCACTTAAATAGCAATATTTTTTTTATTTGTTCCGGTGGAGTTTAATCACAGGTTACCAAAATAAAGTAAAATTTGGCAACGTCAAAATATACTAAAAATATTTTTTACTTTACCTAAATAACATTAAAATAAATGTAATCGCTTCAGAAAGAATATTGGATGAGCCACCCTTATATTACAAAGGGTAATATTGATAGCAAGTCAAGTTACTACCCGCCAGATGAAAAATATTTTGTAGACTCTCCAGATGATGTAAAAGTGGCAGTGGTTGTTATTAATGTGCAAAAGGTAATTTTTCATCAATTTAAAATATGTGAAAAACTTAATACAGTGTAGAAGCGCAGTAAGAGAATCTAGACCATATATCGTCCCGTGGGTATCGTTAGAGGCGACAGGTGGAAACAAACCAGAAGATAGGCAGCCGCCTTTTCGGAAACTGACTTATTCGGGCGCTTGGTAGTATATTTCATAGTATAAGTGTGACAAATGAGCGCACAGTCCACCTGCTGGTAAGTGGTTGCTGTGGTCCATAGACATCTACATCTATCCTCGATTACGAATCAAAATGCAGATATGTTGTCACCCGTGAGGATTAAGATGGAATGCCTCGTTTCCAGTAAAAAGGGTCTCCGGTTCTCTACACTCACGATTTGAAACACAACAGCGTTAAGCTTCTACTTTACGCTAGTATTCTCTGAGAGCGTGGTCCTTCCCTGGTCGAGCCGACCCATTCGTGCTTCAACTATACTACTAATATAGCTGCAGTATGGCTCTAACATGTACGAATTTGAAACGACTCTCGAAAACAACAAGTAGAGTATAGAAATCGTTCTGTTATTTTTCAATAGGGCTTGTTCGCCTATCTTAAAGTACAAGACCATCGCACTTTTGCTTCATGTTTTCGAAGTAGTAACACTATGGAGGAAGATTTTACAGAATTTTCCTCCATAGTTGTACTAAATCCTCCATAGTAGTACTAAAAGTCCATCAGAAGCTCTACAGAGCTTTTAGTAGGTACCGTTACTAATTTTTCACCTGCTTTCAGAAGCTCGTCTGAAATCCTTGGCACTAAAGCCATGTCGTTTTTAAAGCGCTAGAAATTCACTCCGATCTCGCTCAGTTTACTAGTTTTACAATTAAAACTAAGGAAATTCATAGATACGTGAATTAATAAAATAAAATTGTCAAAATTGAGAATTTTGCGTAAATAATAGTAACGTTATTTGACATTTCTGACAGTCTTTCTCGAATGTCAGAAAACACTAAAGAAAAAATGCTAAGGAAGAAGTAAGTAGAGAAGAAAAGTTAAGTGAGATTACTTATTTATTACAGGTTTTCAAGAACGCCCGCAAAAATATCGTTGCTTTAGACAAAGTGTCTTTAAGGTTTTACAAAGGCGAGATCACAGTACTTATAGGACACAATGGAGCAGGAAAGACAACGCTTTTATCTATTATTGCAGGTTTTAACTTTTAAAATATGTATAAAAATATCTATCTAGTTATTATTCAACAATAGCTAACGCCATCTGTTATCTTCTTCTGCAACTTGTAAAACTGTTTAATCTGTGTCATAATTTCAAAATGAACGTCAGTCTTAGCAGAAGCCATTTTTTCTAGTCTTTTATAATTATAATCGCAATTTTTTTCGTGTGATAATCAGAAATGTTGACATCAAGCTATTTAGTAAATGTGCCGAAGCTCAAAGGTCGTGAAAACTATGACGTGTCGGAGCAAACCAATGAAATTGAACAAAGTGTAGGCCACACTCCTACATTATATACACACGTAAATACTTACACAGATACATACGTACATACATACTCACATTCATCATGTACAGTACTTACATCTACACGGCACAATATACTCGTAACACAATGCACATAGCAATAGCCGAGCGTTGATTGCGCCGCCCGGAATACCGTTAGCCCAGCTGGCGAGGATTGCCTGCACCCGCACACTGAGCTCACAAGTCGATCTACCGATACGACGTAAAACGCATTTTGCTTGCTCTCGCTAATCCTTGTTATTGCGCTAAGACTTTTCTCTTTGTGATTTATATTTAACTGTGCTTCTCTGAACTGAACTGTATTATATTGTGAACTCTTTTATCTTGGCTTGTTTTTATTCTACTTGTTGGTACTGTATTAAGATATTTAATTAGGTACTAGTGTTGTGGACTTATTTATCCAAACCATTTACCTATCTCGCTAAATTGGTAACCCCGACGTGATCTGAATACGTATTCGATACTATAATGGCTACTTAACGCGAGCACAGTGTTGAGAACATGTCTATCGGTCTGTCCGACATTTTTAAAGTTGGGATTCGTGTTCCACCATTATGGCCAGAATAACCGGACATTTGGTTAGCTCAGGTAGAAAGACAATTTGCGATTTCTGAAATAACTAATGATTCTACAAAATTCAATAACATTATTGGCCAACTAGAACATCATAGATTTAGCGGACAGAATCCAGTAAATTACTCCATCATTGCCACAAGTAGCTACTAACAGTTACTGTGCATCTCCCACGGCTGGGTCTACGTTGGATTCGATGGCTAAATAAATTGCAGAATTAAGAATGCAAGTGAAAACCCTTACTACAAAAATTCAGTGTCAACGCTAAAAGATGTGTTCGCCCATGCGGTTTCCAAGTAAAAACATGAAGGACAGTGACGATTAATGATTGCCCTCTTTCTACTGGTCGTCTCTTTGTCACCGACCGAAGATCGAAAACGCAGTTTCTGGTCAACACAAGTAGCGACCTCCGTATTTCCCTCGTGCATGGCTTTCTGAGTTACGTACAAAGACCACCTATCAACTCTGCGCAGCCAACAGGAGTACGATCAACACGTATGGTTATGTACACCTAACTATTGATCTTGGCCTTGGTAGAGACTTTAAATGGCGTTTAGTAGTAGCCGATATAACAAAGGCTATTATTGGTGTAGACTTTCTTTCTTTTGTTAGATACAACAAAGCATATTATTGGTGGCTTTTTTGGCTTATAATTTAATTATAGATTGTTGTAATCACTGCCTTATAGATAGTACTACAACTGTTTCTGCCAATGCATTATGTGTAAATAATTTAGATGCTATTTCGTTCGTTAAGGTTGCGACTGGTGACACGAGGTAATTCTAGCCGATCTTCCCTAAATTACACGTCCGGCTGGGACACAGCGTAATATCCCACATAACACCATACACATGTTCGCACTACACCAGGTCCTTCTATTTCATGCTCTCCCAGATGTCTTGCCCCTGATAAATTGAAAATTAAGGTTTCAAAATTTCAAGTTATAAAATTTTAGACATTGGTATTAAGCCTTTCCAGGAGAAAGTTCAGGCGATAAAAGACTTTGCTTCGCCCAAAAACGTTCGCCAGCTCAGAAAATTTATGGGCATGATAAATTTCTACCGGCGAATTCTGCCTAATGCTGCACGCATTCAATCTTCCTTAAATGCATTACTTGCAGGGTCTATAAAAGGTTCACAGCCAATAAATTTGACAGGAAACGCTAGTAAAGCTTTTGAATGTTGTAAGCTAAGCCTATCTGAAGCAGCTTTACTGGCTCACCCTGATACCCCTGCCAAGCTCACTCTTGTCACTCACGCCTTATATATATATAGCTTTGGGTGCGGTATTGCAGCAGTATAAAGACGACACTTGGTAAACCCTTGCGTTCTTTTTACGCAAAATGAGTTCTGCGCAGCAAAAATATTCGCCGTACGATAGAGAACTTCTCGCCATCTACGAAGCCATTAAGTATTTTCGGCATATGTTAGAGGCGCGACATTTTATTATCCAAATTGACCACAAGCCTATAAGTTTTGCTTTCCGCGAGAGGTAAGGCAACTGTTCGCTTAGGCAGTATAGACACCTACATAATACCTACATAAAAACTGCGGAATTTATTATCGTCTGCTGAAAGTTCACGTGCAGCAACAAACAATCTTTTCTTGTGATTATTTGTAATGTATGGATAGATCCAATGAGCACGTCGCTTTCTACTTCTTACATAATCAAACAATAAAAAATCCTCTTCGTCTGAAGAGAAAGTAAGATAGTCTATAAATTCACCCAACACATCTGGTACCATTGACGCCATGAGTTCAAGTGAGATCTTACAAAACGATACGTCTACTCGACGATTCGTTTGTAGAACACTGCAGGTTTCGTACGCGTTGCATCATAACGATACGCTTACGATAAGACTACGCTTACGACTCGTGTGCGAAGAGCCTAACGCGCCGCTCGGAATACCGTTAGCATAGCTGGCGGGAGGATTACCTGCGCCCGCACACCGCGCTTACCAGTCGATCTACAGATACGACGCGGAACGTATGTTGCTCGATTTTGCTAACCCTTGTTATCGCGCTAAATTTCTCTATGTGATTTATATTTAACTGTGCTTTTCTGAACTATCTTCTTGCTTCTATTTCGCCAACTTTTATAACCGAATTATATTGTGAACTCTTTTTTTGGCTTCTTTTCTTTTTCTTTTCTTCTGCTTGTTGGTGCTGTATTAAACTATTTAACTGTTAGTGTTGTGGACTTATTTATCAAAACCATTACCCTATCTCGCTAAAAAGGAAAATCAAAAGGCAAGCTCGTGACGACGATAGACCCTACATTATGCCCATATCAAGAATGTAAAGAAAGTTAGTGATTTGTGGAACAAGTTAAAATTCAAAGATTCAGGTTACACAAGAAAGTAAATTTACTTCGTACATTGATATCAATTCGTCTCAAAAGCAGTGATTCTATGAAAAATTATGTATCGCAATTAATGGAAACAGCGCCCGTGATTAGTTATGCCAATTTAGCATTCAGGAATCGTCATTAGTGCTGACGTCATAAAAACAAAATTATTAGATATGAGTTCTGAGGTTGGTAGTACTGAACCAGAAACTGCGTTTTGGTCGAAACTACGTTCAAAGGTTGGCAACACTGACAGAGGTGCAAAATCAAAACAAATGTCAATGTAAAGCAACAGTAGAACATCCATTGGCGGTAAAAAAGGAAAGTGTTATAATTGCAAGAAAATTGGCCATTACAAAAACCAATGTACATAATCAAATGATAATCAATTAAATGCTTTTAGTGCAGCGTTTTTAAATGGATAATTCAGCACCGAGTATTAATATATCGACTCGGGGAGCTAGTGCTCATATTATGACAGCAAATCGAAAAAGTTTATTGCAAACCCGACAAATGCATGAAATGAAAGCAATTGTGGTAGCAAATAAAATGTCTATGCCAGTTTTGTGTCGGAGATACACAGATCATTACATGAGTGTATAGTTCTCAGTTCGACATCATAGTGCGGAATATTTTGATGCATTCCGAACCTCACAAGAAATCTGTTATCCGTTAGTCAGTGTATAATACTTAATGAAAACAAAGACTATAAGAGAAGTTAGTCTGAAGGAGAAGAAAGCTTATCAAAAGAATACAGTACTGAAATAGATAAGAAAGACCCCCACATATATATGTGACACATCAAGTTCAGGTTCGACAAGGGATGATTCATTTACTGAAGCAGAAAATGAGTTTATACATGAGGAGAATGTTCCAGTAGTTCCTGGAGAGACCAGTAAACGAATAAGAACGCTGGTTTAAAGTTATGTTTTGACAAATTTCTATGTAGCTAGAAACTTGTGGCGATGAAATTACTTATGAAGAAGTTATGAACGGAACAGATAAGGATGTGGCAACAAGCAATAGCAAAAGAACTTAAAGCTTTTAAAAACAACCAGGCATAGGAATTTGTGGACAAAAAGCAGTTGGAATGGTATGGTGCAAGTGGGTATTAAAGAAAAAGTTGGAAAGTGATAGCAATGTTAGATTCCATACTAGACTTGTAGCAAAAGGCTTTACGCAGAAGGAAGGCGTGGACTACAAACAAACATATTCACCAGTTCATCGGTATTCGAAACTGAGACTTTTATTGGTATTAGGTGTCAAATTGATTTTAAATAACCCATCTTGTAACCACTGCATTCATGAATGGTCTTTTTAATTAAAATGTGTACATGAAAGTTCCCCCCCAATTTTAGTTGCAAAAGTAATTGTGTGCTTAAGTTAAAACATGCAATTTATGTCTTAAAAAAATCTACTAGAGCATAAAATCTACTAGAGCATGGAATATTAGTGTTATTGATTGTTTAATTGCATTGGATTATGCAAAGTCAAAGTTAGAACCAAGTTTGTATAGTAAAAAATGTAAAAAAAGTAGTGTATAATTGCTGTGTTTATGGATGATTTTATATTTTTTTTAAAAGTAAATCTATGACTGATGAATTAAAGAAAGAATAAATGTCAAAATTTAAAATTAAAGACTTAGGCTAGCTGAAAAAATGTACAAGTATGCGTGTAAAAATATATTGAAGTATTTGTATCTCCATAGATCAGGAACGTCTGTAGAAAAAGTTTTAAAGAGATTTAACATGATGGACTGTAATACTAAAGATACTCCAATAGAAATTTATTTAAATTTATTATCTGTCTCTCGCTGGTCGTCAGTGCGGTTTGAATGTGAGGTAGCTCGTCACACATTTGATTGACTTCAACGACCTAAGTCAGGTCGTCTTCTCCTTGGTATTTTAAAACAATAACAATAAAAAGTTCTCGCACACGGACAAACTGATGATAGATTTTATTAATCGTCCTGATATTTATTTATTTTCTTTTATTGACAACTAACTGATACTTTTACACTTTTTTTATTTCTGAAACAAAACAGACCAAAGAGATCGGACCTCATTTCACAGCTAGGAACATTTTGTATTGGAAAACTAAATTGTCGTTTTTAGTATTATCTGTTACTTATCATTTGTGTTTCTCATCGTTTAAACCTTTCCTGAACTTCCACAAATATTTCAAGATCAAAATTAGCCAAATCGTTCCAGCCACTCTCGAGTTTAAGCGAGACAAACGAACAGTAATTGATTGTATATATATATATATATATATATATATATATATATATATATATATATATATATAATATATTTTATAATATGTTTCTTTTATATATATATAAAAGAAACAGGCATCATTAGATAATAAATTGAGGGTAAGATCCTTAATTAAAAATAGTTGCTAGTTGGCATCTGCATTTTGATTCGCAAACGAGGATAGATGTAGATGTCTATGGACTACAGCAACCACTTACCATCAGGTACGCTGTATGCTCGCTTGTCAACCTTATCTTATAAAAAAAATGAAAAGTCAACCATGAACATCAATAACTTTGGACATCATGTATTTAAACGACAAAAAATTGATAATAACGAAGAATATCCGATTGCTAGCATGACTGATTGATCTTTAAACGCTAAAAATAAAACCGTTAAAAACATCGGAAATCCAGTAGCTCCTGGAGATTGTGTGAACAAGAACTATGTTGATAAGAACATAGAGAAATTAGAAAATAAACTATAATCATTAAATCGAACTCTAACACAAATTGGAACAGAAATAAACAGTATTAAACAAAATATAGAGTCAGTGATACAGAAAATAAGGAAAAAATGAGTAAAGCATAGTGGTGAAAGAAATACATAAAGAAGCAAGAAAAAACTTTCCGCGAAGAAATACAATCTGTTTCTAAAAAAGAATCTAATTATAAATACATATTGGCAGTTATTGATACCTTTTCAAAGTATGCTTGGAGCTTGAATTTTTCCGAGATTTATTCAGTAAAAATCACATTACTAAAAATTTACAAACCGATTTAGGAACTGGTAGTTACAACAAAAAACTTAAGAATTTGTTCAATCATTATAAAATAAATCATTACTCAACATATTCAACTAAAAAAGCCTCTATAGTGGAAAGATTGATTAGGACCTTTAAAAGTATTATTTACAGACATTTTAGTTTAAAAGGAAACTATGTTTGGTTTAGACGCGACATTCTTTCGAAATTAATGTACACTTATATTATAAAGAGGAAAGATTTGTTTGTTTGTTTGTTTCTTTGAATTGAATAGGCTCCGAAAGTGCTGGACCGATTTGAAAAAATTCTTTCACAATTAGAATCCTACATTATCCCTGATCAACATAGGCGATAGAATATTTTTAAAAAATTATTATCTTTTTAAAAATATTCTACTTTTTCTTTTAAACATCAATTTACTATAAAATATTTTATACAAGTATGTAAACATTTAGAAACAGCATGGTGGTGGTCACCTCATTCCCAAGGGTTATTATCAATCATGTAAACACCACACATACAAATGACGGAATAGGAATATATAGTTAGGGATCCGTATGAAAACTTCGTTAATGTAACCCCAGGTGTGAAAAAAATAACAAAAAAAAATCCTTATATCGCGTACGCTGCGGAAACTATTGACAACTGAGCAAAGTGATGTACTGCAGTTTTATACAAGACATCAATATCTACAGAAAGTCCGTAATACCATATGTATAACTATTACAGTTGTGTCACAATAAATACTTTTCCATGTTAAAGTATGCAATAGTAACGCCGAAAATTCCTTATATCCCGTACGCTGTGGAAACTATTGACAATAGAGCAAATTGATGTACTTCAGTTTTATAGCTCGTCCCTCGACCTCCGCACAGAGTGGACGTATCGAAACTTGCAGAATATTATTTTATTTTTAGAAATGCGTAATATCCCTAAACAAGACAATGAGAACCGACAAACTTTATTAGATATCTCAAAAAAAATTGGTTCCATTATTCAGTTAGAACCTAATCTACAAGAAGCAGAAATAAGAGATATATATCGTACTAAAACGCAAACTATCGTCATCGATTACATATCTACAAGTCGGAAAGAAGATTTTCTTAAAAAATTAAGGAATATAATAAAACTAAGAAAGAAAAAAATGAACGGCAATTAAGGCGCTTACACTACTTTGCAAGAGAGTTGAACGAAAAAAATTAAATTGGTCGAAAAAAATTGTTGGTTGTTGGACGGCCTTTGGAAAGGTGTACGCACGTAAAGGAGAAGGAAAACCTGCTATAAGAATCGAAAAAGAAGAAGACTTACATAAATTAATTAAATGACTAACATTAAATTTTCAACTAAATTTTTATCTATATATCACATTTAAATATTATAGTAAGCGCTTACACTATTTAATACAAACTCATAATATCCTCATACCATGTTACAATCATACTATATCACACAAAAACCTCCTTTGTTTGTTAAGGCGAAAGCACACTAATAAAAAATACATCTGTATGCTGTTTTTATGTATTTATCAACCAACAATACAAGAAAAGAATAATTACAATCAAAAACATATAGTGATTATCCTCTATAGTATACATAAAATCATACATGAACTTAAATTGCAAATCACATACATTACTTTTACTACATTATTTTTAATTTTATTACATTTTTTAATTACTTTTGAATTTAAACATACTTTTATTCGCTCATTCCTAAATAATAAGCGTAAAATTATCAGTATTAAACAAAATATTAATAATATAAATGCTGCTCTTCTATATCCTATATCTTTAAATAATATTATCATACTACCTACATCTTTAAAAATAAGTATTTTTCGTTACCTTAAAATATATAAAATTTTTTGGTTACTATGTTCCGTAATATATATAGTTTTCATCAATAACATTCAATAATCTTAAATAAATAAATAATGACTTAGATAATTTGGCTGTAGCTAGTGTAAACTTTATATTTTACATATGTAGACAATTAGACACTGACTGTAAGTATAAGTATTTAATTGAACAAGTATTATACAATAATTATGTCCTTTACGAGACTTGAGTTGAGGCTACCAGCGCGTTCGTTAGTTGAAGCGAAAGTGTTCCTCCTCAGTTTATTTCTTGTTCTTGCTTCCCAGAGTCAGCAACTTCACTCGCCTACCATTGTGGCCAACATTTTAGCCTTACGCAGCAACCACACTATTGCCGCGATGTTGCCAATACGGCCCTCCGTGTGCCTGCCTCAGGCACAAACACACACCTCTAAAAAGCTGAAACACACTAATTAAACATTAAAATGTGACCTATTGTTAGATTACCCAAATTACTGTTTCTCTTAAGAAAACAGAGCTTTGATAGCGAATTAACCACTTTTGTTTAAGGCTTCCTCCGACTAACTTTATCAGTTCGCCCTTTAATTCGTGTGACTGTTTTCAGTTCATTCCTTTGGTCCTAGGAAAATGACTGTCAGTTCACTACTATCGTACTAGGCAGTGACTGGGTTAGTCTTTTAGATAATTGCAATTTACTACACGCGTATAAAAGATATGTGAAAGAACATTTTATAATTATTTTAAATTATAATTTTCATAATTATTTTAAACCATGTTTCAATATATAAAATATATGTCTTTACTTTTCCACGCGTATAAAGATATATGAAATAACATTTTATAATTATTTTAAATAATATTTTTCATAATTATTTTAAACAATGTTTCAATATATAAAATATATATCTTTACCTTGCCAACACGCTTCTTGTTTTCACTATTCAGTATTTATTTATTCAGCATGCCAATCATGATTTTTAATCCATGGTTTTAAATTTTCCGCAGCGGCCACTCCTTTATAGGTTCTATTAGAGCTTTCGCTTCCTGTCATGTCTTGGACTTCATATCTGTCTTGACCAAGGCATTTTTTTATTTGGAAAGGGCCTTTAAAAGTAGGTAATAGTTTTCTGCTTCGTCCATCATTTGTCACACTTTGAATTTTTAGCAATACCAGATCTCCTTCATTATACTGCTTAGCTTTTGTACGTTTGATATCAAAGTTTTTCTTTTGGGAGTTAGCATTTGTCCGTATGTTTTTGTCTACATATTTACGCAACTTGGTTACATCCGTAGTACAACCGTCAACATTTTCAAGCTCAGGCATTAAATTATCACTATCGGTTTGCAACCTATAACCGAAAAATACTTCGCTAGGGACAGCTTTCGTAGTTTTATGAAACGTGCTGTTAATCGCTTGTGAAGGATGATACATTTATCCCAACAATCTTCATTTAAATCTGCTCCCATTGTTTTCATGGCTTCTAAAATTGTCCTGTTAAATCTCTCAACTTGCCCATTAGACTTAGGCATACCCATAGCCACAGTGTGTAACCTAATATTTTTGTTAAAACAATAATTTTTAAATATTTTTGAGGTAAATGCTGAACCAGCATCCGTAATCAATCTTCATGGGTTACCGAATTTTCGATATGTTTTCGAGTTCTTGGATCACATTGCTACTGCCGGTGTTAGTCACAGCTGATATGAATACGAATTTAGTGAACGCGTCTACTGTAACTAATAAGTATTTATTATTGTCCTGAGTTTCTACAAAGGACCTAAGTAATCTAAATGTAACGTATGGAATGGCTGGGCATATTTTGGTAATGGATATAGTTCTCCTTCTTTTGGCCCGCTTTGTTTTTATAATAAATGCACTTTATACAATTACTAATATATTTTTATTATGTCTCATCCGTGAGAACCAGTATCGATGAAATTCTCTCGACTGTTTTGTCGACAGAAAAATGACCGAGGTCATCGTGATTGTATTTTAATATCTGCCATATACATGCTTTTGGTACTACCAACGTCGACCTTGGCTTGTACGGCGATATACTTTGTTACGTAATAGTTCATATTTATTAAATATATCTTTATATTTATGTGCGTCACCAGATTCTAAAGACTTTTGATCTCAGCTATCCGCGATCCTGAAGCTGAACAGAGAGAAGCCAATCTGCTTCCGTGATAGACATAATTATCTCAGCTTCAGATTTTCTACCGGATTGTAAAGGGTTCCTACTTAATGCATCTACGTGTTGCATGCGATAACCCTCCCTATGGATAATGTCGTAAGAAAATTCTTGAGTCGCCAAGACCCATCTAGCAATTCGTGGTATTATTTCCTTTTTATTTGAAGCAAAACGAACTGCACTGCAATCCGTAACAATACGAAAATGGCTTCCTAATAAGTAATGCCTAAATTTATTTAGAGATTGAACGATCGCTAATAACTCGAGTTCGAAAGAATGATACTTTTTTTCATCGTCTGTAGTTTGACGACTATAGTAATGAATTGGCTTCTCTACAGAGTCTGAAACCTGCATTAAGATACCAGCAATTCCGTCCCTGCTTGCGTCAGTATATAAAACGCACTCTTTGGTATGGTCGAATAACATAAGTATGTTATCCGAAATTAGTGCATCCTTTAAGATCATAAAAGCACGATCATGTTCGGTTTTCCAGACCCAGGGGGCATTCTTCTTTAACAGTTTGGTGAGAGGACTGGACAAGATTGCACAATGTTTTATGAATTTCCGAAAATAACTAATGAGGCCTAGAAATTGTCGCACCTGGTGAACAGATTTTGGAGTGGGAAAGTCTTTCACTGCATTTACCTTACCTTCACTAGGTTTTATGCTCTCAGAATTTATTCGGTAACCCAAAAATTCTATATCCGTCTTTAAGAAATGACATTTTCTCAAGTTAAGTGTTAACCCGTTTTCTTTGAAAATTTGTAACACCTTTTCAAGAAGTTCCAAGTTCTCTACCTCTGTTTGACTTACGATTAAAATGTCGTCTAGATATAAAATAATTTTTCCAAATCTAAGATTTCCCATGACTCGGTTCATCATCTGCTGAAAACATGATGGAGCACCAGCTAAACCAAAGGGGAGCCTCAGAAATTCGTAGTGCCCATCTTCAGTAATGAAAGCAGTCTTATGAACCGAATCTTCTTTCATTTTTATTTGGTAATACCCACTTTTCAAGTCCAAACTGGTAAAAAAGCTACATCCCTGTAGTCGATCGATTAAATCTTCAATGCGGGGCATCGGATATTTATCTTTGATCGTGATTTTATTCAGCGCGCGATAGTCAATGCATAATCTTTTCTCGCCGTTCTTTTTATTTACTAGCAGGGCTGGACTTGCATATGCGGTGCTTTCGCGAATTATACAATTTTCTAAAAGTTCGTTAACTAAAGATCTTATAATTTTTCTGTCCGAAAACGATGCTCTATACGGCCTAAATTGTACGGGCTTACTATTGAGCAAATTTATCTCCATTTCATGCCCAATAACCATTCCTAGTTGATTTATATTCGAGGCTACGCATTGACGGTACTTTAAAATAACCTTACTATTTCATCGTAATGAGAGTCTGTGTCAAAATCAAGCCTAACTCACCCATGATACTGCAAGAGCTTTCAATGTTTTTCGCATATTCGAACGTAAGGTTTTCCCTATTCTTGAATATATTAGGTCGGGCCTTCAGTCATTGCGTCCTATTAATATATCGCATCTTGAGAGTTCACTGAGAACGTACATTTCCACATTATTAATTTTAACGGAATCTAATTTAATATTTACACGATTTAGGAACTGGTAGTTACAACAAAAAACTTAAGAATTTGTTCAATCATTATAAAATAAATCATTACTCAACATATTCAACTAAAAAAGCCTCTATAGTGGAAAGATTGATTAGGACCTTTAAAAGTATTATTTACAGACATTTTAGTTTAAAAGGAAACTATGTTTGGTTTAGACGCGACATTCTTTCGAAATTAATGTACACTTATATTATAAAGAGGAAAGATTTGTTTGTTTGTTTGTTTCTTTGAATTGAATAGGCTCCGAAAGTGCTGGACCGATTTGAAAAAATTCTTTCACAATTAGAATCCTACATTATCCCTGATCAACATAGGCGATAGAATATTTTTAAAAATTATTATCTTTTTAAAAATATTCTACTTTTTCTTTTAAACATCAATTTACTATAAAATATTTTATACAAGTATGTAAACATTTAGAAACATCATGGTGGTGGTCACCTCATTCCCAAGGGTTATTATCAATCATGTAAACACCACACATACAAATGACGGAATAGGAATATATAGTTAGGGATCCGTATGAAAACTTCGTTAATGTAACTAGGTGTGAAAAATAACAAAAAAATCCTTATATCGCGTACGCTGCGGAAACTATTGACAACTGAGCAAAGTGATGTACTGCAGTTTTATACAAGACATCAATATCTACAAAAGTCCGTAATACCATATGTATAACTATTACAGTTGTGTCACAATAAATACTTTTCCATGTTAAAGTATGCAATAGTAACGCTGAAAATTCCTATATCCTGTACGCTGTGAAACTATTGACAATAGAGCAAATTGATGTACTTGTTTTATAGCTCGTCCTCGACCTCCGCACAGAGTGGACGTATCGAAACTTGCAGAATATTATTTTATTTTTAGAAATGCGTAATATCCCTAAACAAGACAATGAGAACCGACAAACTTTATTATATCTCAAAAAAATTGGTTCCATTATTCAGTTAGAACCTAATCTACAAGAAGCAGAAATAAGAGATATATATCGTACTAAAACGCAAACTATCGTCATCGATTACATATCTACAAGTCAGAAAGAAGATTTTCTTAAAAATTAAGGAAATTATAACAAACTAAGAAAGAAAAAATGAACGGCAATTATCTTTACACTACTTTGCAAGAGAGTTGAATTTAAAAAAAAAAATTAAACTGGTGAAAAAATTGTTGGTTGTTGGATACTGGAAAGGTGTATGCACGTAAAGGAGAAGGAAAACCTGCTATAAGAATCGAAAAGAAGAAGACTTACATAAATTAATTAATGACTAACATTAAATTTTCAACTAAATTTTATTCATACTACATTTAAATATTATAGTAAGTTATATAATTTTATTTAATACAAACTCATAATATCCTCATACCATGTTACAACTATACTATATCATACAAAACCTCTTTGTTGGAAAGCATATGAAAGTTATGCAATTAATAAAAATACATCTGTATGTTGTTTTTATGTATTTACAACCAACAATAAGAAAAATATTATAATCAAAACTAATAGTGAATTAACCACTTTGTTTACATTCTCCACGACTAACTTTATCAGTTCACGCCTTTAATTCGTGTGTGACTGTTTTCAGTTCATTCCTTGGTCCTAGGGAAATGATCAGTTCACTACTAATGTACTAGTGTGAGACTGCTAGTCTTTTAGATAATTACAATTTACTACACGCATAAAAGATATGTGAAAGAACATTTTATAATTATTTTAAATTATATTTTCTATAATTATTTTAAACCATGTTTCAATATATAAAATATATGTCTTTACTTTGCCACGCGTATAAAGATATATGAAATAACATTTTATAATTATTTTAAATAATATTTTTCATAATTATTTTTAAACAATGTTTCATATAAAATATATATCTTTACCTTGCCAACACGCTTCTTGTTTTGACTATTCAGTATTTATTTATTCAGCATGCCAATCATGATTTTTAATCCATGGTTTTAAATTTTCCGCAGCGGCCACTCCTTTATAGGTTCTATTAGAGCTTTCGCTTCCTGTCATGTCTTGGACTTCATATCTGTCTTGACCAAGGCATTTTTTATTTGGAAAGGGCCTTAAAGAAAAGTAGTTTTCTGTTTCTGTCCATCATTTGTCACACTTTGAATTTTAGCAATACCAGATCTCCTTCATTATACTGCTTAGCTTTTGTACGTTTGATATCAAAGTTTTTCTTTTGGGAGTTAGCATTTGTCCGTATGTTTTTGTCTACATATTTACGCAACTTGGTTACATCCGTAGTACAACCGTCAACATTTTCAAGCTCAGGCATTAAATTATCACTATCGGTTCGCAACCTATAACCGAAAAATACTTCGCTAGGGACAGCTTTCGTAGTTTTATGAAACGTGCTGTTAATCGCTTGTTGTAAGGGTATGATACATTTATCCCAACAATCTTCATTTAAATCTGCTCCCATTGTTTTCATGGCTTCTAAAATTGTCCTGTTAAATCTCTCAACTTGCCCATTAGACTTAGGCATACCCATAGCCACAGTGTGTAACCTAATATTTTTGTTAAAACAATAATTTTTAAATATTTTTGAGGTAAATGCTGAACCAGCATCCGTAATCAATCTTCGCGGGTTACCGAAAATTTTCGATATGTTTTCGAGTTCTTGGATCACATTGCTACTGCCGGTGTTAGTCACAGCTGATATGAATACGAATTTAGTGAACGCGTCTACTGTAACTAATAAGTATTTATTATTGTCCTGAGTTTCTACAAAGGGACCTAAGTAATCTAAATGTAACGTATGGAATGGCTGGGCATATTTTGGTAATGGATATAGTTCTCCTCTTTGGCCCGCCTTTGTTTTTATAATAAATGCACTTTATACAATTACTAATATATTTTTATTATGTCTCTCATCCGTGAGAACCAGTATCGATGAGAAATTCTCTCGACTGTTTTGTCGACAGAAAATGACCGAGGTCATCGTGATTGTATTTTAATATCTGCCATACATGCTTTTGGTACTACCCAACGTCGACCTTGGCTTGTACGGCGATACTTTGTTACGTAATAGTTCATATTTATTAAATATATCTTTATATTTATGTGCGTCACCAGATTCTAAAGACTTTTTGATCTCAGCTATCCGCGAATCCTGAAGCTGAACAGAGAGAAGCCAATCTGCTTCCGTGATAGACATAATTATCTCAGCTTCAGATTTTCACCGGATTGTAAGGGTTCCTACTAATGCATCTACGTGTTGCATGCGATAACCCTCCCTATGGATAATGTCGTAAGAAAATTCTTGAGTCGCCAAGACCCATCTAGCAATTCGTGGTATTATTTCCTTTTTATTTGAAGCAAAACGAACTGCACTGCAATCCGTAACAATACGAAAATGGCTTCCTAATAAGTAATGCCTAAATTTATTTAGAGATTGAACGATCGCTAATAACTCGAGTTCGAAAGAATGATACTTTTTTTCATCGTCTGTAGTTTGACGACTATAGTAATGAATTGGCTTCTCTACAGAGTCTGAAACCTGCATTAAGATACCAGCAATTCCGTCCCTGCTTGCGTCAGTATATAAAACGCACTCTTTGGTATGGTCGAATAACATAAGTATGTTATCCGAAATTAGTGCATCCTTTAAGATCATAAAAGCACGATCATGTTCGGTTTTCCAGACCCAGGGGGCATTCTTCTTTAACAGTTTGGTGAGAGGACTGGACAAGATTGCACAATGTTTTATGAATTTTGAAAATAACTAATGAGGCCTAGAAATTGTCGCACCTGGTGAACAGATTTTGAGTAAGTCTTTCACTGCATTTACCTTACCTTCACTAGGTTTTATGCCCTCAGAATTTATTCGGTAACCCAAAAATTCTATATCCGTCTTTAAGAAATGACATTTTCTCAAGTTAAGTGTTAACCCGTTTTCTTTGAAAATTTGTAACACCTTTTCAAGAAGTTCCAAGTTCTCTACCTCTGTTTGACTTACGATTAAAATGTCGTCTAGATATAAAATAATTTTTCCAAATCTAAGATTTCCCATGACTCGGTTCATCATCTGCTGAAAACATGATGGAGCACCAGCTAAACCAAAGGGGAGCCTCAGAAATTCGTAGTGCCCATCTTCAGTAATGAAAGCAGTCTTATGAACCGAATCTTCTTTCATTTTTATTTGTAATACCCACTTTTCAAGTCCAAACCAAAAGCTACATCCCTGTAGTCGATCGATTAAATCTTCAATGCGGGCATCGGATATTTATCTTTGATCGTGATTTTATTCAGCGCGCGATAGTCAATGCATAATCTTTTCTCGCCGTTCTTTTATTTACTAGCAGGGCTGGACTTGCATATGCGGAATTGCTCGCGAATTATACAATTTTCAAAGTTCGTTAACTAAAGATCTTATAATTTTTCTGTCCGAAAACGATGCTCTATACGGCCTAAATTACGGGCTTACTATTGAGCAAATTTATCTCCATTTCATGCCCAATAACCATTCCTAGTTGATTTATATTCGAGGCTACGCATTGACGGTACTTTAAAATAACCTTACTATTTCATCGTAATGAGAGTCTGTGTCAAATCAAGCCCTAACTCACCCATGATACTGCAAGAGCTTTCAATGTTTTTCGCATATTCGAACGTAAGGTTTTCCCCTATTCTTGAATATATTAGGTCGGGCCCTTCAGTCACATTGCGTCCTATTAATATATCGCATCTTGAGAGTTCACTGAGAACGTACATTTCCACATTATTAATTTTAACGGAATCTAATTTAATATTTACACGAACCATTTCCATTACAGCTTTTACGCTATCTTTGAAAACCCTTGCAATATCACATGCGGTTTTAAAGGGAACATTGGAGGTTAAATTGTTTCACCAAACGAGATGATATCAAGGAACAGCTGCTACCTGTATCTATAAACGCATCGCTAACAAAATCATTTATATGTATCTTCTTAAAAAATTTTGTTTTGAATTAGAATTTAATACACTTAGTTTCCTGTTGGTCAAATTTGTCGGTATTATTATTTTTCGTATTTTTTATGGAAACATATATCTTCCGTATGACCTTTTTCCGCAAAATTCACATTTAATCGAACATTGAACCCTTTATGATTACCGCCACAGTTAAAACATTCTAATTTCTTGCGACTTTGTGGAGGTCAGTATTATTTTTATTTTAGTCGGCGGGTAGACTAGTAATGTTGAGCTAAGCGTATGGGTTGTTGTTTTAGTATTATAATCACGAATGTTATTTAAGTTAGAGGGTTGTTTTACTAATTTTGATTTGAAAATTCTTCCGTGTAAAAATCCTCCTAAGTTTTTGCATGTTTTAAAATTACTTTCTTCAACTGACGCTGTGATATTATTGTCGCCAATATTTCCTAAGATAATTGATATAATATCGTAGTCCGTAAAGTTTAAGCACAAATTATCAATTTTAGCTTTTTGTTCGAAAAAGAAATTGTACAGAGACTGATTTTCGAAAGGCCGTCGCTCAATAATCTCTTTTAGTAACCCAAACATATTTCTTTTTAACCTAAACGTTACTAAAATTTTTCCTTCCAATCTTTCCACGCCCACGTTGTCCAGGAATTATCACTACGCAACAGCGATTCGTACCAAACTTTGGCCGAACCTTTGAGCTTATTTAATGCTTGATAACGGATTGTACTATCGGACCAAGAGAAAGTTGACGCAAAAGATTCTATAACATTAAGCCATGTCACAATATTATCATTTAACGGATCAAATTCAGGTATCATACTATGAAGCGCTGTATGGCTTGTACTTACAGTTTCGGTGGAGTTTTTATTTGATACCTTCATTCTCTTTCGGCTCTGGGGAGACAGCGGAGGTGTTTTAGCCACTGCTGCTGGTGCTGCTGCTGCTGGATGATGATCTAACACGTGTTTTCCTGTGCTTGCGCTTACTGCTATATTTTCTTTTCCTACCCATTTTTTTTTTATTGTTTCTAATCCCACTTCTGATGTAAACTTTATATTTTACATATGTAGACAATTAGACACTGACTGTAAGTATAAGTATTTAACTGAACAAGTATTATACAATAATTATGTCCTTTACGAGACTTGAGTTGAGGCTACCAGCGCGTTCGTTAGTTGAAGCGAAAGTGTTCCTCCTCGGTTTATTTCTTGTTCTTGCTTCCCCAGAGTCAGCAACTTCACTCGCCTACCGCATTGTGGCCAACATTTTAGCCTTACGCAGCAACTTCACACTATTGCCGCGATGTTGCCAATACTAGTTCCTTTACACTCGATAATATAAAAGACTGTCGGTGTCCAATCCCCAACTCAAATTTTCCATTAAGCATATTACATCAAAATATAAGAAGTATTCAACGGAATATGTCAAACTTTCTCTCTCTACTTGCCAGAAGCAACGTAAATTACGATATTATTATTTTAACAGAGTCAGTAATTCATTCTTGGGGCAATGTATACGCTATTACAACAAAGTCCCGGAAAGTGTACAGGCTCTCTCTATTACCAAGTTTAAATGTTTTGTTAAGCTGAAACTGTATATAAAGGGTTATTATAGTATAAATGAATATTGATAATAACCCCCGGGAATGAGGTGGTCGCTACCAAGCAGTTTCTAAAATAAATTTTGTACTTAAATAGTTTGTACAACCATTAATGTAAAATTTACTTTTAAAAAAAAAGTCCCGCTGGGTTTCTTGCTGGTTCTTCCCAGGACAGAGGTTTTTTTTCGAACCAGTGGTAAAGTAAAAAATGACTTTCAATAAGAATTACACATGTAATCTATATTGAATAAAAATTATTCTATTCTATTCTATTCTAACGGAATGTTGGCTTTTTCATTCGCCCTATATACCCACCATAAACGGTTATTTTTCCTGTAACTCTTTAAATAATAATTCACAAAATGAAGGTGTAGTCATATACTATAAACAAAATTTTAATATAACAGTTGAAGAGCCTGAGCTACTTGATGCAAACTGTCTGAAGATAACGTTAAATTCAAAAATCGTCATTTTGGCCATTTATAGGCCACCGTCAAACTATAATATAGACAGGTTTATAACAAATTTAAATAATTGTTTAGAGCAATGTGCATCGTATGGTAATATTGTTATTACGGGAGATACAAACATTGATATTGCAGAATTTAATAATGACAATCGATGTGAATCCTATCTTAATCTTTTGGCGTCTCATGGCCTTCTTCCAGCTCATAATCTACCCACACACTCCCACACCTGTCTTGATCACTTCTTAATAAAATCTAAAGGAAAGGCATATTGTTATGTTATAAAAACATCAATTACAGATCACTTTACAAAACAATTAACAAAATAGGTTACACTTCTTTAGCAAAAATGATTAAATATATTGATTTAAGTCCTATTTATAATACAACACATGTAAATTTTGCAGCGAATTACTTAATCGATACCTTAAGTAACCTCATAAGAATCAACACCAAAACTATTAAAAATTCTAATCGTAAACGAATCATAAAACCATGGATAACACCAGGACTTTTGAAATGTATGAGGAACAGGGACAAACTACATAAAAAATTTAAAAACAATATAGAAAATGAAGTCTTAAAAGTAACATATAAGAGATATAGGAATTACTGCAATAAGATACTGAGGAGACTTAAAACGGAATACGAGAAAACTGAATTACAAAAGGCAAAACTGAATAGTAAAAATTATGGAAACGATCAAAATTATAACAACCAAAACAAATTGTGCCCCCTTTTGAGTTAATAAATGGTGCAAACCCAATAGATGCTGTTAACACTGCAAACCAGTTCTTTGTTAATATCGGTAAGACATTAGCTGAAAAAATATTGAATAATGATCCTAACTTAGCCTCTACCAGCAATTATAACTCTACTCCTTCTTCGTTTATACTCCTACCAACCACAGAATCCGAAGTACTAGATATCATTTCGAACTTAAAATCCGATTGCGCAGTAAGCTTTGATAATATTTCAACAAGTTTTATAAAGACCTTCAAAAATATACTAGTCCCACCCATTACTTACATCTGTAATCTTTCCTTTACAACAGCTGTCTTTCTCACGGCGTTTAAAAAATCACTAATCCATCCCATCTTCAAAGCAGGCGACAGAAACTGTGTCTGTAATTACAGGCCAATATCCCTTCCCAATTTGCCAAAACTTGAGCGCCTTATGAACACCAGATTGATGAAATACCTAGAAACAAACGGACTAATCTCTTGTAACCAATTTGGGTTTAGGACGGGCAAATCCACAGCTGCTATTTTAATTTAACCAATTTTGTTGTCACAAATTGGATGGGAAAAGTACTGGTCGTCTTTCCTGATCTAGCCAAAGCGTTCGACACAGTCTCATTGCCCATACTTATAAAAAGCTAGAAAGCCTTGGCATCCGTGATCTCCAGCTAAAACTTTTCTAGGATTATTTGCAAAATAGAACCAGTGTCAAGGTGCAAGACTAAAAGAGTTGCCTGTTAGTTTTGGTGTACCACAAGGCAGTATACTAGGCCCTACCCTCTTTTTAACCTACATAAATGACTTATGTAATTTCAATCTTCCAAATGGACACATAATAACTTTTTCTGATGACACGGCACTTCTCTTTGATGGCTGGCCCCAGACATATAGCAATGCTCAAAAAGGATTAAATATTGTTGTGAATTTGCTAAACAAAAACGTACTTACCTTAAATATTGAAAAAACTAAATATTTAACTTTTTCCATCACAGCGCAAGATCAGCCTTCACTGGATTACCTCCATCTAAAGGTGCACTCCTGTTTTGCCTGTAACTCTCTATCTTATCTTACCAACTATCAGACTGTCTCAGACTCGATTATGCATTGTACCTGCCCAACTATCGAGAAATCTGAGTACGTTAAATATCTTGGTGTTATAATTGATAACAACTTAACGTTTGAAAAACATATAGCTACACTGGCATCTAGATTGAGAAAGTTAATTTATGTTTTTAAAAACCTTAGAAATGCTTCGGATGCAAAAGTGATCAAAACTGTTTATTTTGCCTTTGTGCAATCTGTTTTGCTGTACGGTATAACATCATGGGGTGATGCAGCAAAAACCCGTCTTATAGAGTTGGAACGCACGCAAAGATCTATTCTAAAAGTTGGGTTCTCATTGCCATTTTTATTTCCAACTGCTGAACTATACAAACGTTGCAGGGTACTTACTGTTAGGCAAATGTTTATTTTGCAAACTGTTCTAAAAACATTCGCTACCATACAATAGCATTTCTTCTCCAATCTCGGAAGGGTAGGATAGTTTGTAAAATCAAAATGTAATTCAAATTTTCTCACAGATTCTTCTGTTATCTTGGTAGTCTTCACAATAGGATAAATAAGGCTATACCAATATATTCTATGAATAAATATTCCTTAAAAACAAGAGTCACGGAATGGCTTTTGGGCTTAAACTACACTGAAACAGAATCCCTGATAACTCCCATTATTTAAAATATTATCCAAACATACACACATACACAACTCACTCTCACACAAACACACACTCACTCCCTCACACACATAGACACACACAACTCATACACACACACACCCCCACACACACACAGCGCTCACATTACAGCGTAAGTTAGTTTTTAGTTTTTCAAATTATTATTTATTTTCTTTTTCTTTTTCTTTCTATATTTTATTGTAACTTTAATTATAATAACAACAATTATAAATCATATTGTCGCACGAAGTGTACTAAAGTTAAAGGTATGTTGATAAATGTTAAATTAAGGGACGAGAGTCTGGTGATTAGTCATACAGGTCTTTCCTAGTACTAACACAAGGCTCTCACAAATTAAAATGGTTTATACCTCCAATATTACTGCAAGACAATTTAAATTTGTGAGAGCAAATAAATAAATAAATTATTATTATAATTATTAAATTATAGAAGACATCAACATCTACAAAACAGTCTGCGATACCATTTGTATAACTATTACAGTTATGTCACAAAAACTACTTTTTCATGTTAAAATATGCAATAGTAACGCCGAAAAATCCTTATATCAAAATAACAGCTTTTTACTAAATGTACATGAAAGTATATACGGTACTTATAACAAAAACACAATTTTTTTATTTTTTGTCTGTCTGTCTGTTTGTTCCGGCTAATCTCCAAAACGGCTGGACCGATTTCGACGGGACTTTCACTGGCAGACAGCTAATGTTATAAGGATTAACTTAGGCTACTTATATTTTGGAAAAAGAATTAGAGTTCCGCGTAACATAATTAAAACCCTAAATTACACGCGGACGAAGTCGCGAGGAACAGTTAGTAGAAATATATAATGATAGTGTGCATAGAACAATAGGTTGGAAACCAAAAAAGTGACAAGTAATAAAGAAAAATATAAAACGTGTTTTGATAATAAGCTAGTACAAAAAAAACTTAAAGTTGGATATTATATATGTACGTATTAGTAAGTATAAAGGAATTTTTGAAAAAGGATTTACACCAATTTGGTCGACTGAAATATTCATAATTATAAAAATCCAGAACACAGATCCCACCACCTCAGAGAAGGTGCTAGGAAACATTTATATCCAATCATGATCTAGATGACAATTTTATATCCAAGAATTAAAACCAACTAAACAACATTGTTGAAAAGGTTATAAAAAGGAAAGGAAATAAGCTATTCGTGAAAGTCGTGTAGGATTGCCTTCTACTGAAAACAGTTGATTAGGTAAATCAAAAGTTTTATGAGCAAATAATATAAATTACATTCTCATTCTCATATTAACTCTCCGATGAGAAACGTCTTTTTATGTAATTTAATTTTAAATAGAAAAAATCATACATATAAACACTCACGCCTGTCACCCAGAGGGGTAGGCAGAGACTATGGACTTCCATTTGGCACGATCCTGACACACCTCTCTCGCCTCCTCCACATCCATATACCTACTCGTCGGTTAAGGGTACTCTTAATTTGGCCCATTTTCCATATATCGCCAATTTGGTCGATAAATTTTCGCCTATGGCGTCCCCTTCCAGACTCTGCCGTTCACCTCTGTCACATAAATTTGCTTTGTCACTCGTTCCTCATTCATTCTTTCTACATGACCAAACCACCGAAGCATTACTTTCTTAATCCTGGTCACAACATCATCTTGCAGACCACACTCTTCTCTTATCACACAATTTATCACTCCGTCATTTAGATTCAGCCCTAACATACTCCTTAATGACCGCATTTCTACAGCATTTATTCTACTTTCGTGCTTCTTCTGCCACACTCAACTTTCACTACCATACATTGTGAATTGCCAAACGTGCCTTTTTGGACACATTCTGACTTTCCACAATAGAGTGTAGAGCCCCATTTACTCTATTTCCTGCGTTCACTCGTCGTTCTATATCCTTATCATATCTACCATCCCTGCTAAATACACATCCCAAATACACAAACTCATCTAGTTGCTCGACTAATTTCCTTTCTATTCTTATTTCACATAACGTTTTACATTCTTTTATTTTAAAAACCATAACTTTCGTCTTACTTGCGTTAACTTTCATTCCCCTTTCTTTTAATGACCTGTTCATTAATGTAACCATCATTTGCAACTCGGCCGCCGACGACGCAAGTATGACTTGATTATCGGCGTACAAAAGGCATTTGACGGTTAACTCACCCATTCTTAACCCAAATTCTTACACTTTCAAATTTTCCAAACAACTGTCCATAAAAAGGTTGAAGCCACGGGGAAGCCCTGTCTGACACCTTTATGCATGCAAAACCAGTCCGAGTAGAGGCCCCGTTGATCCTGACACAAGCACTGGAGTCCCTATATAGAGACTTCATTGCCTGTATCAACCCAGCGCTCAACCCAAATGAGTTCAATGTTTGCCATAACACATCCCTATCCACTCTGTCATAAGCCTTTTTCAAGTCCACGAACGCACAAAAAACCTTTTGGTTTTTGGCCAAAACTTCTCATGATCATGCATGGAAAAGATCTGATCCGTACATTCCATTTACTTTAAATCCTGCTTGCACATCCCAAATTTTTCCATCAGTATCTTTCATAACACTCAATTAGCACCTTAGCATACAGTTTTCCTCAATGCTAAGAAGGCTGATACCACGGTAGTTTTTACAGTCCTGCTACGATCCTTTTCCCATATATTGGGACTATCACGGCTTTTCACCAGTTTCCGGTACCCGCTTAAGTTCCCAACACAAATTAAACAAGGTGTACAGCAGGTCTGCCACTCTTTCTCCAGCCCTTAGCATTTCGAGTGATACTCTATCATATCCGGCTGTCTTACCTGCTTTCATACTTTTCATTATTTCATCAACCTATCTCTATCTCTTTCTCTCTTTCGGAATTTCTATTTCATTTAATTCAAACGTCTCATCACTCATAAACACGCTTTCAAAGTTCCTTCCATCTCCTTAAACTCGAAACTTTGACATTCAGAATACAGCCATTCTGGTCTCGTAGCATTCATTCTAGGCTGTTTTGAATGTCCCTGGCAGTTTTTGAGTTTCCACTTTCCAGAACATTTTAATATTTGCCTGGAAGTTATCCGATATTCTTCTATCATTCTTCTCCGTTCTTTCTTGCTTTTCCTTTCAACTACTTCTTTTACTCTTATTTAGATGTCTAAAGACTGCCTTTTTCTTTCAATATCATCATTCATACCGCTAGAATAACTAGCCTTGGTTGCTAGTAAATCTAGCCATGCTCTTCTTTGCTTCTACTTCCATCCGTACCTCATCATCCCACCATAAAGTGTTATTTTCTTTTCATTCGTTCTCTTACTTACACCACATACGGTAGCTGCATCCACCAAACCTTTCTTGATATTATACCACAGTCTCCAAGTCTAAATCATTGATACAAAATTCATCCATACCACTATATTTTCTCTCAGTCTACATTTGTACTTCTCTTTTGCACCTTCATCTTGTAACCTCTCTGTTCTTATACGCTGTAACGCAGTGGTAGACACAGATGTCCGATGCCGTCAACGTCTGAATAGATAAATCGGATAATTCGGCATAAAAAAAAGTAAAGTAAAGTTACAGCCTATATACGTCCCACTGCTGGGCACAGGCCTCCTCTCATTTCTGAGAGGGTTTTAGGGCAACAAAATGTCCGCCGCGCTACTCCAATGCTAGTTGGCGAACTTCACATGTCACACGATGTTTTCCTTCACGTGGTAAATCAGAACTTAAAATTGCAATTAACAATTTCATAGGTGCCGGCGGGGATCGAACCCGGGTTGCTCGCGTACTGTGTAACTTACAGCGAGCGCTAACCATCTGAGCTACCACGGCTCCTCTGAGCTACCACGGCTCGGCATAAGACCAAGTAATGATCCGTCCCTACGTTGGACCCCCGGTAAACCCTTGTATCTACCACTGCGCTTCTCATTCTTTCATCCACAATTATGAAATCTATCATGCTTCTATCATCACCTCTTTCCCATGTATACATGTGAATCTTCTTATGACGAAAGAAATTGTTCGTCACAAAAATATTCTTTTCCACACATACGGTGAGGAGGCTTTCACCTTTCTTATTTATGCTTTCATCACCAAACGTTCCCAATATCCTTTCATAACCAAGCCTGTTCACACCAACCCCTCCATTAAAATCTCCTAATATAACAATATTTTCTGTACCCTTGCATTTCATTAGCACCATCCTTACCATCTCCCAAAACTGCTCTCAGATATAAGTAGGCTTAGACATGTCTGGGGCGTAGACCTTAGAACAAACAACTTCGGCCCACTTTCATCTGTATCCAGCAGTCTCAGGCTTACACGTTCATACTCTTTCACACAATGACCCATTCTTTCTGAAAGGATGATACCGACTCCTGGCATGCCCGCTCTGTCTCGTCTACACCAGACTAGTACGCGGTAGACATGCCATGTAGTGGCATCCTTTCCTTCCGTTTCCCTCATTTACACATAACACATCTATTCCTCTATCATACATCATATCGCATACTTCATCCATCTTATCATTCATTGCTCCACATACATTCAGTGTAGCCAGACGGGCTTCCGCAATCCACTTTTCGCCCCTCCGGGAGCCAGAACGTGACGGGTGGCGAACCTCGTCGCCGAAAATATCGAATATGTTATTATTAGTATAACAATAATGGTGTATACATCAAAAGCAAATACAAAAAAAAATAAAAAAAAAATATTAAAAAAAATGTTAAAAAATATTTAAAAAGTCGCTGTAATGAAGAAAACTTAAAAATATTGTTTCAATTACTAAAGTTATATAAAAAAAGTTTAAGCCCCAATGCAAGAAAGCGGATATCGATCACGCCATTGCTGTAATTAAAGAATTGGCTTTAGATTAAAACTCGTCTGTCAGCGCACCGCGTGTGATATCTGTTCCAAAATTTGGTGGATTTTACCGTTAATACCGATATTTGCTGGACTATCTGCTGCTGGAAGTTTGGCAGGTGGAGCAGCTGGCATTGCTAAAGCAGTCAATGCTATTAAATAAATGCTATTAAATAAAGGAACGCTTACAAGAATTATAAAGAGATAATAAGAAAATGGAAGTAATATGTATAAGAAAATTACTATATAAAAGGTCTTAAAGAGCATGGTGATGGCTTGGGAACTTATGTAAAAAATAAAAATAAAATTTAACCATAAGCTACCCAAGAGAGCACTTACTAATATAGATTTATTTAAATATAGCTAGGACATCCCAGTCTTCAGAGGAGTGTTTATGAGTTATGAATTACCTAAGTATCCATTAAAAAGGAATGTGCTATTAATGATCTGGACAGTTCTGAGAATGCTGGAACTCATTGGGTAGCCTGCGCAAAACTAGATAATTATGTAGAGTATTATGATAGTTATGGTAATTTAAAACTTCCGGAAGAATTCATCAAATACATAGGACGAAACATATTTCATAATTTTGATAACAAACAGAAATTTAACACATATAAATGCGGACATTTGCGTTTAAATTTTGTAAAACCTTTTGGAATGTAAATAAATGCTAAGTACTTTGTGTTTTGAATTCAGTTTTTCATAATGTCTAACATTCAAAACAAACTAACAATAACTGGTAATACATCTATTCTCCAATCTGAATTGGTATCACATTTGTTATTAGATATCAATTATGAGTGTGATTTACTGGTTTTTTTTACAACTCTATTCCTAACATAAATGTAAGCGATAATATATTTCCCTATGGAAATAATAACATGGTAAAATTCCTTATGGCACTTATAATTTATTTTATCTGCTATAAATGAATATATCAAATTGAAAATCAAAGACTGTAACATAATGATTCATCCAAATATTAATAATCTTAAATAGAATTTGGGGTAAAAAATAGTATTGGTCCATTGCTTGGATTCTCGAGAACGATTTTAGAAGCAAATGAATGACATGAATCAACTCATCCTGTGAACATTATACCAACGTCTTTGATACGAATCAAATGTGATCTCATACATTGCTCTTTCACAAATGGTTCACCTTCTCATATAATACATGAATTCACGCTTAATATTCCTCCAGGATATCAACTTATTGAAGTACGAAAAAGTTTTGACTATTTTCCTCTAAAAAAATATATATCTTCAGTAACGGTAAAAGTTTTGATTTAGAGGGGAAGCTAATTAATTTTAACAACGAAAATATTCAACTGTGTCTTCACCTACAGAAATCAAAATGATAGACTTCGGTAACAATCAGTGTGTCTATGAAATTGAGAATAAAATGAAATCTCTAGTCATTACCAAATGCAACGTTAAGCGATCCAGACGTGAAAAGATAAAAAAAAATAACAAAATCAATAAGGAATTTCTCCAAACTCTGGGATTCAAAATATGAGTATTCTAAAAATATCAGATTCTCTGCAGTTCGATAATTTTATCGAAAGTTAGAAAAGCATACAATCCTTACAATAATAGTTTTATTGAAAATGATGAAATAAGAATACCAATTCATCAACAAGATATGTACTTAATACCTTGAGCAAATGCAATATATGTACATCATATACGCTGGAGTAACCAAAACAAAAAAGTTCACTTAACTAATAATGCCATTTCCTTTCTATTTCAAGATATTAGATGTGAAGTGAAAGGGATAGAAATAGACCGTGTGAGAAATGTTTATAACAACAACAACAATTTAGCCCAGAGTCTAGAGCACCTGCCTCTCACCAGTGTGTGCACTATCCCTGTCACCCACCACTTCAGCACCACCTCCCACCACCACTAACTAGGAAAAGACACCATCGACGACAATACGACACGTGTTTCGCCTCTACACGAGGCATCTTCTGTGTAGCTGACCGTCTCGTCGATGGTGTGTCTTTCCTGGGTAGTGGTGGGGAGTAGTGGTGCTAGAATTGTGGTGACGGGGATAGTGCACGCAATTGAGGAGGGCGGAGTTCTTCAAACTAGGTAAGACACATCATTTTATTTTATTGAGCGGATGTTGGCAAAGTAAATTTTCCAACTTAATTACTTGTGAGTGTTTGTTGGACTAGCGCCGGTGTCGTTCACTACAGCTTTTAGTCAAAACATTTAAAACTGCTTTAGAAAACCTACCTGAAGGGATTATAAAGTCGTCATTCACGCAGATCGGACCCCTCGAGGAGAGCATGAAAGGCGCTACAATGCACCTTTGATAAACGAAATAGCAGCCGTAATTAGTGGTGATCAATTTTCTTCACGAGACATTGTCTTGCGAGCACGTGATGATACGTTGCAACGGGTAGCCGATACACAAGTTTTATGACGCTCTGCAATACCCATCGATTTATTGCAAAGGACAAGAGGGTTATCATTTTCAAATTCCACTCATTAACCCGGTCACAAAGGAGCCACTCCGAACCAAAAGTATCATGTATGGATTTTTATGCGTATCATATGATGTTGCGAGAAAATGATTTTAACCTCTTAGCCGTGTGTAGACAATTATTTCATCAATTTTAGTAGACATGTATGTGAAGGTAGAAAGTGAATGTCTCTGTTATATATCTTTAAATCAAAAAAAGCTGCGCGTTGAGAATTATACACATTTACAAGATGCAGTTTCTAGCGACGCCAATGTAAACCCCAGAGATTTAGGTAAAATGGTAATTCCGTCCTCATCATTCGTTAACAGTCCCTGCTACCTACATGAGTACACAAGACGCATTCGCCTATGTACGAACTTACGGAAGACCTGATCTTTTTTTACTTTGCAATCCCACATGGAAAGAAATAACCGAGGAGCTAATGCGGCCAAAAAGTACTGACAGACACGATTTAGTTGCTAGAGTATTTAGATTAAAAGTACAAAAATTAATGTATGTAATTAACAAAGGAAAATTTTCGGAGAGGTGCAGTGCTTCATGTATTCAATTGAATGGCAAAAGAGGATTACTGATGAATGGAAAAACATATAACATTGTGTACAGTAGCGTCTTAAAATAGTGTTCAGTTAGTTTTTTTCCAAAATTCCCACAATCAATTAATCAGAATTCACAGATCTTCCTTTCAATTCAAAATTTCCTATTTAGCTCAGTTTCTTTTCAATTCCAAATGCTGCACCTCTGACGGACCTATTAAGCTCAGTCCTTTCAACTCAAAAGGCTGCATCTCTGACGGATCTTTTATTCGGCTCAGTTTCCTTCAATTCAGAAAACTGCATCTCTGACAAATCAATTTAGCTCATTCAAAGTCTGCATCCCTGACGGATAATTATGCTCTTCCTTTAATGAAAAAATATCCCATTTCCATTTGGAATAAACAGGCTATTTTCATGCTTTCTTATACGCTGCGTTTCAAAACATTTAAATAGGCTGACGAATCAATTTTGCTCAGTTTTTTAATGGCTGCATCTCTGACAAATCTATAAAACTCAGTTTTCTTTCAATTCAAAAGCAATGGATAGTTCATTTCCCAGTGACCATGGGCGAAGCCGAGGTAACAACTAGTTATTCTATAATTTTCTAAAATGCATAAAAATTTGAGTTAGAAAATTTACAAAACCTAAGTTCTGTTCATTTTGTCCCTAGTACCAATAAGTAGCGTATATTGGGTAAAATGAATATCCTCGTAGTAACATCTTAATGGTCAGTATCGATACTCACTTAGTAGCCACACTATCCCCCACTGTAACCACCTGTCCTTAACGTGAGCCCCACTTGTCCTCACGCGGTCCCCACTGCACTGCAATCCAGTGCATCCACCACCACCTTCGTTGCCTCCGCCTCCACCTCCACCACCGCCCACGCCATAAGCCTTCACTCTTCACCTCTGCTACCTCCGCTTCCCTGCTTCCGCTATCTCCGACTTCACCACAAATTCCGCTCCTTCCGACTCCGCCTACTTTAAAACCTTCGCTGCCTATGCCTTCACCACAAACTACGCTGACTCCACCTCCGCCTCCACCACTGTCTCCGTTCTCTGCCTCCTCTTTCTCCGCCTCGACCACCTTAGAATATCGTCGTCGCGCCACCACTTCCGCGTGTCAAGCGCGTTGTTGAGTTATCCGTTTAATCTGTACCTTGTACCGCCAAAGATACGAAACGGCAACGTCGCCGCTTCTTTCAGCCAATCCGATCGATTGCTGTGTCCTAATTGGCTTATTTAAATCGGATCAACATTTTCCGTAACTATCGCAAGGTGAATTTGTATATCGGATCAACTTTGGCAATGCTAGTAAGCAGTCCCGTGAGTGTAGATGTTGATCCAGTCGGAGCCACATTAGTTACCAGAGATGCATATTGGATCAACAAAAGGCGCCGGATCAACATGCATTTTCGGATCAACAAAGTGCTCGCATGAAGTCGCGTCGGATCAACATTTGCCGTAAAGGGATATCTATATATATATATACATGTATGTGTGTGTGTATCTATATGTTCAAAATTAGTAGTTCTTTTTCTCATTTACTATAAGATTAGTTTTTATTTAGGCGACTCACATTATATTCCACACGTTCCGTTGTTGGAGAGAGAATGCCAAAAGGTAAGTTCGCCTTTGTACTGTTTTTATGTGGAGTACGATGATAAAGCATTATCATTTCATCATCATCATCATTACAGCCCTCACAAGTCCACTGCTGAACATAGGCTCCCCCACGGAATGCCACAAAGCACGGTCCCGAGCCACCTGCATCCATTGACTTCCTGCATGTCTTACTAGGTCGTCACTCCATCCAGTGGGGACGCCCTACACTTCGCCTGCCGGTAATAGGTGCCACTCGAGAACCTTTCTTCCCCATCGGTTGTCGGTTCTTCGAGCTATATGGCTGGCCCATTGCCACTTCAGCTTACTAATCCTTTGGCTATGTCGGTTACTCTGGTTCTACTGCGGATATCCTCATTTCTAAGTTTATCACGCAGTAAGACCCCGAGCATAGCCTTCCATAGCTCGCTGAGCGACCTTGAGCTTCCTCATACGGCCAGCAGTGAAGGACCACGTCTCAGTTCCGTATGTCATCACCGGCAACACGCACTGGTTAAACAATTTAGTTTTGAGGGTTTGAGGTATGCCTGACGAGAAGATGGGTCGTAATCTCCGAACGCTGCCCAGCCGAGTTGAATCCGTCGATTGACCTCTCGGTCGAAGTTGGACTTACCTAGTCGGACTATTTGTCCCAGGTAAACATATTCATCAACAATCTCGAGCTTAGTGCTCCAACAACTCATCAGTATAGGTGTGACATGACATTAAACATGATTTTTGTTTTGTCCATGTTCATCTTGAGACCTATCCGTTGGGAGACACTATTGAGGTCATTGAGCATAGTGCTTAGGTCCTCCAGCGATTCTGCCATAAGGATTATATCGTCGGCAATCGAAGGTGAGTGATGTACTGCCATTGATGTTAATACCTTTCCTTTCCAGTCCAGTAGCTTGAAAACGTCTTCCAATGCAGCGGTGAAGAGTTTCGGGATATTACGTCACCCTGTCTTACACCTCTGCAGTTGATAGGTTTCGCCTGGTTCTGTACCGGATAGCCATCGTAGCCCTACTGTACAAGCACTTCAGCACCTCGATATACCGACAGTCCACTTGGCACCGCTGAAGGACTGCAGCACCGCCCAAATTTCGACGGAATCAAAGGTTTTCATAGTCCACATACGCAAGGCAAAGTGGCAGATTGTACTCGTCGGTCTTCTGCGTAAATTTGCCGAAGGGCATGGTCTGGTGTAAAGCAAAGCCTTTTCGGAAACCGGCTTGTTCGAGGCTGGAAGTCGTCGAGTCTGCATGCGAGACGATTCGTAATGACTCTCGAAAACAGCACGTAGACGCGGCTCTGAAGGAAATCGGTCTGTAGTTCTTCAAGAGAGCTTGTCGCCTTCTTGAAGAACAAGACCACCGCACTTTGCCCACGCCTGGTGTAATAAACATCATGGAGGACGGAATTAAAGAGCCTGAAGGACTCTAAGCACCGGTTTTCCACCCGCTTCAGAAGCTCCGCTGTAATTCCATCCTCGCCTGGGGCCTTGCTGTTTTAAGGTGCTGAGAGCCATTCTAATCTCGCTCAGACTGACGTCCGGGATTTCATCAGAATAGTGTCGGATAAGACTTGCTTTGATCGTTACCACACTTGCGTGTGGCTCCAACGATGACGTGTACAGCTGCCCATAGAACCTCTCAATCTTTCAAGATCTCAGGTGTCCCGGAAACGATGTTGTTAATAATCGGTCTTCAGCTCGACAGTTGGCTCTTTCTGGCAGACAGATCTCTGGCAAAGACTTTGGAGCCCTGGTTCAGCTCGATCGCTTCTTCAATACGAGCTGTATTGAAGTTGCGCAAGTCCCGCCGCATGCATTTGGAGATCTGTCTGTTCAGTTGCCTGTATGCTGTCAAATCTGTTGAAGACTGCAGCTTCATCTCCCGTCTAACAACCATGAGATTAAGAGGTGATCAGAGAGTTTTGTGTTCTTCTGCGACGGGTCTTACAGAACTTAGCTCCGACCGCATGGACAGTTTCCACAAGCTTGTTATTCTTACCGGTTATATGTTTTATATTTTAGTGAACTCACTATGGCTAAATGTCTCGTTCTCGAGGCGTTTCGCTTTCATCATCCTAACTTTTGGAATGCAAAGTTAAAGGTTTATGGTCCGTATACACGGTTATTTTTGACCTTCAAATAATTTCCGAAAATGTTTTATAGCTAAGTATATAGCGAGCAACTCGCGATCGTATGTGCTATATCGCTGTTGGGTGGTTGTCAATTTTTTGATAACCCAATGGTTCCAACTATCTCCTTCTTTTGTTGCACTGCTCCCACGCATGTATTAGATGCGTCAGTCATTATAGCGAGTGCGGAATCCACTCTAGGATACGTCAATGTGGCAGCCTGTGTGAGACCTGCCTTACATTGCGTAAATGCTTCGTTCGCACTATCATTCCAGACGATGGGAGTTTTATCATTTTTCTTTGAGCTTTTAAGATATTTATTTAATTCTGTTAGATATAAAACAGCATTGGGGAGATGAGCTCGATAAAATTGACCATGCCGAGAAAACGTCTTAGCTCTGAAACAGTTTTCGGCTGGAAATTACAATTACCTGAACCTTATCTTGCAACGGCCTGACACCATCGGTACTAATTTCGTGTCCCAAAATTCTAATTTGTCCGAAACGACATTTGCCAAATTAATTGAAATTCCATATTCATTAAACTTTTGAAAATTATTTCTAAATGTTCTCTGTCTTGAACTTCGTTGTCACTAGCGATAAGTAAATCGTCTAAATAACAAAGACAAAATCAAGCCCTTGTAAAATGGAATTCATAAAGCGCTGGAAGGTTTGCGCTGCTCCCCGTAAACCGAAGGTCATTCGAGGAAACTCGAAAGCCCGAATGTTGTTATGATAGCAGTTTTCTCCACGTCACCTGGCGCGACAGGTATAAAATGATAACTTCTATTGATGTCTAATTTTGAAAATATCTTTTATCCGGGAGAATAAAGTAAAGTCATTCAAGCGAGGAATCGGGTATCTGTCGGGCTTTGTTATCGCATTCAGCTGGCGATAGTCTCCACAGGTCTTATATCTCCATTCTTTTTAGGAACTACATGGGTGGACTAGCCCACGCGCTCTTCGAAGGACGACAGATGCCCAGTTCTTGCATGATGCGAAATTCTTCTTTAACTTTTACCTGTCGGGTGGCAACGGACGTGCTTTCGCGTGCACGGGCGGACCAGAGGTCTCGATATGGTGGACGACATCGTGTTTCGCGGTTTCTCAGAATGACGCCGGTTTAGTAATGTCCGGTGCTTTAACAATAAATCCTGATACGGATGATTCAAATCAATAGTTTTAATACTAGGTTGAGATACATTGACAACAGATGCCGAAACATTCAATTCTGTGGTTTTATCTATTAATTTACGCGCGTTTAAATCAACTAATAACCTATGATACGCTAAAAATCTGCTTAAAATTGGTTGTTTGACATCTGCTACCACGAATTCCCAACGATAAGGTCGACGTAAGTTTAGGTTCAGTGTGCCTCTCACCATCTGGTGATCGCGCCAGTTTTCACCGCGATCACTGAGACATCACTGAACAGTTGTCGTCTGGTCGTCATAATGAAGTCAATCTCATTTTTGTCGAACCGTCGGGCTCGACCAGGTCCATTTCTCTGTGGGCCTTTTGGAAGATAGAGTTCATCATAGTCCTCTTTCTCCATAAAGTCGGCCAGCTGCTGGCCCCTGTTCCTTGCCCTATTCCGAATTTCCTTACTTTCAGCTCACTGCTCTCTTGTGCCTAGTTTCGTTGAAGTCTCCATTAACACTGTATAGTGGGTTTTGGAGGAATGCGGCTCTAGAGATATCCTTACTCTCTCCACCTCCTCATCGTGTGCCGAGGTTGCGTGCAAACCTGTATGACCTTCAGCGAATACCGTTTGGTGATTCTGAGTATAAGGCACGCAACCCCTCGTCGACACACTCCTGATCTTTACAACGTTGTTAATGAGAGACTGTAGACGATAAATCCGACACCTCCTTGGGACAGATGGTCGCCTCCCGGTGATAGAATAAGTTGCCGGATTCGAGGATTACCGTGTCCTCCCTCCTCTTCGGACCTCGGATAGTCCTATTATATTCCAGCGTAACCATTCATCTCTTCTTCCAGCTCCAGGATCTTCTCGTCAGTCCTCAGGTGCGTGCGTTATATGTTGCCAGGTCGAGTCGTCGTAGGCAACCGAACCTCCACCGGAGATTCTAGCACCTGCCCTGCCGTTACCATGGTCGCCACCGTAGCCAGGAATAGCGGCCGCCGGGACTGGGGCCGTTTATGTGTCATCGCTCATGGGGAGACATACAGTTGCCACGCTTGGCGAGCGGTTGGCAACCGCAGTTTTTTATTGTTTTTTTTTGGCTTTTATCAGAAAGATGCTGCTGCCCATCTTCTGTATCAGTTTCTTTGTCGCCTTCTTACGACACCCACGGAAGATATGGGTAGGTACTTTACCCGCCACACACGGGCCAAAGGATAAAGTATTAATAACAAAATAAACAAATAAATGAATACATAAATAAATATATACTTACCTGCATAGACATGTTGGTACTTCTAGTCGCTGACACTGGATAGATCCAACACCAACCCCCGAACGGGTACTTGCCTTGTCGTTGCTGGGGCTTGAAGCCAGGCTTGATCACCCGCGGTGAACAAAGAGGAACCCTTGGGTGGCCCGTAGAGTGGCCCGAGGTGGCATATCTGAGTGGCCGGCTCAGTGACATTACTCGCATAGACATGTTGGTCCTTCTAGTCGCTGATAATGAGATAGGTCCAACACCAAACGAGTAAGCTCAGCGAATAAGTAATAACTGCCATTTTGTCCCCATGATTAGCTAGGTAAATAAACGGTCACCCCCGACACCGTTAAGCACCGTTTGCGCCGGAGGAAAAACAGACGTGGGGTTCCACAAGACTCGGTGCTGGGGCCGCTACTGTGGAACTTGGACTTCCCACTGGCGTAGGTATCTTTTGCTATGCCGACGACACGTTGGTGGTTGTCAGCTGGGTCACCTTCGAGAGGCCAAAAGAGCTCGCCGAGCTTGGGGCGGAAGTCGTTGTCGCCAAAATCTACGAGTTGGAATTAGAAATAGCGCATCACAAGACCGAGACTCTATGGTTCCATAAATTGCGACGTGACAGGGAACCACCCGACTCGTGCGTTCGCGTAGGTGGGTCTGAAGTCCAAGTGGGGCGGTACATGAAGTACCTAGGCCTCCACCTGGACAGTCGATGGGGCTTCGAAGAACACTTCGAGCGCCTAGTCCCTGATCGAAAAGTAAGCGGGTGCTATGCATAGACTGCCGCCCAATCTAGGGACCAAGGGAAGAAGTGCGCCTCTATGCAGGAGTGATATGGTCCGTAGGTTTACGGTACGCCCATTTAAGAGTGCACACATCCGACGCTGTAGAGCTAAAATCTACAGGGTGCAGCGGAGGATGGCCACGATCGTGTGAGGATACCGCACGATATCCTTGAGGCGGCGACAGTTCTGGCTCGCTTTCCACCTCTGGATATACTGGCGGACATAGATACGAGGATATACGTCTGGACGCGTGTCTGGACATTGAAGCCTTGATGCATCGAAGAACAGAAAGACTCACCTACAGACTTACACAGATAATGGTCTGGCATGGGTGCTTCGGTGATTATTTGTATAAGATCGGACGTGAAGCGACGGCGAACAGTTTCCACTGCGGTGGGCAGGAACAGGACTCCGCATCCCATACGCTGGCAACATGCCCAGAGTGGGAACGGGAGTTGACGGTCCTGTAAATCCGGATCGGTCAGAACCTCTCCTGCCAGCAGCCGTGTCGGAAATGCTGAGCAGGGACTCCGCGTGGAGGGCCTTAGCCGCATTCTGTGAATCCGTTATGGTCCAGAAGGAGGCCGCTGATCAGTGTCGGGAGAGGACAGATCCCGCTCGGAGACGACGTCGCCAAGGCGTTCGTCACGGCCCTCCTCTTGATGATGGTGTTCCACTACCAGAAACGGGGAAAGCGTCTAGTGATGAACCTGAGGATAACGGTGACTCGAAAGTGGTCTCGAGCACCATGATAGCATTGCGAGTGTGCTGGGGGCAGTAAGGACTGCCCCCAGAACTTGCTTAACTAGAGCAAAGGAGAGAGGCCCCTGGTTATTGAACGGACATGGGCCCTATATACGCTGATGGTGACCACTGTGGGGTTTTGGCCGGTAGGAGTCCGGCATAACCTTTCTGTTGCCTCCGCAGCAGAAGGTATCCATAAGGATTTCCACACGATAAAAAAGGCACAGCTTGCGACTGACTCCCAGCTACTCATCCATCTGAAAACTTGGATTAGGTTAAGATAAGAAAAAGGGGGTGGAACTAAAATACGAGGATCGTCTGAGTGTTTTTGTTCAATCTGTTTCCTATTGAACTAGATCAAATAACAGGTGGCAACCTGGTGAATGAAGAACTCCTCAAACTTGCCCTGGGGATCATCACGACCTGCGCACTCCCGCACTCGCGAGACTGCTCGCCGGACAGGAGAGCAGAATAGGTGTTAATCTAGTCCTAATAATAAGGGAAAATGTAAAAATAAGGAGTAGATTAACCCACGCCCTTATCCTTTTGTTTATTTTTACTTAAATTTTACTTCTAAGTTTAATTTTATTATAAAATTAACCCATTTCACTATTTCATTCCACGAGTTTCAAAACTAAAACGTTTAGGTTGTCAAATATTTTCTGGCGTTCTTATTATATGGCCACCGTAATAATTTACCACTGTTATACTATCTAAACCTCTCAACGGTTTTGAAGATCAGCTTGAAAATACCCACCATATCTAAATATATAATTTAATTTAATTTTTTAATATGTAATAATGATTCGCTTCGGATTAACGGGATTCCTAGATCTCGAAAACAGCGCCACCTACCGGTTCCAACTATAGTCAAGAATGCATTATTCTGCTACATCATGCTGGTATTCTGCGCGATAGCCATTACAAGCTGCAACGTAGCTCTAGCACATATTTACATAACTTTACGTAATCAATATTTTTACATCATCCTAACGCTCAATTGTTTCTGTTTTCAAGACGCTCCGTGGTAGACGAACCGTGATCATGACTACACAACTTTTAGAGGAGGCTGATATCTTGGGTAACCGCATTATTGCCTTACACGCTGGCAAGCTGCGCTGCAATGCCTCACCGTCACAATTGAAGAATGCTTTTGGTAATTCCTCATTATTATAAATTAATTACGTATTTTGATAGCTAGCATAGAATATATAGAATACTATAATACACAATAGAATGGCTGTCAATCTTATTTTTTTCGAGAACTGGTGTCACCGGGAGCACACATACCAGCGGTTACGTCGTATTGTCACTACTAGAAACCCAATTCTCTAATTGGTCATACAAATTTCAATACATAAATGTTACATAAAATCAGACTTTATTCTAAGACATTAACAACAGATTCACAAAGAATCTTTATAGAACGTCTCTTTCTGAAAAGAAACAGAAGGAATAACTGTGTTAACAGACTGAGTGAATTTGCAGATTTTAAGACTTTTGATCAATGTCCACAATCATCAATAAAAAAAGGAATCATTTACATTTTAATACATAATATTTATTTGTAAACAGTGTGCAAACTAATTGCAAATACAATAGCAATAAGTATTTTTTTAAATAGTAAATAAAAGTTGTCGAGCACGTTTAAGATGCGTAGTATCATATTAGTCTGTGCGTTTAAGCAAACTGTAGTATATAATGGTATCACAGCTAGAGATGTAGTCTTGTTTAGTTATTAACCGGTAACCGGTAACCACCGATAGTACTTGAGTTTATGTTTTAGGAGTCGACAGCACCTCAAGTAGTTTTGAAGAATCTTCATCATCATCATCATCATCATTACAGCCCTTCACAAGTCCACTGCTGAACATAGGCCTCCCCAAGAATGCCACAGCACGGTCCTGAGCCACCCGCATCCATCGACTTCCTGCATGTCTTACCAGGTCGTCACCCATCTAGTGGGGATGCCCTACACTTCGTCCGCCGGTACGAGGCCGCCACCGAGAACCTTTTTCCCATCGGTTGTCGGTTCTTCGAGCTATATGGCCCATTGCCACTTCAGCTTACTAATCTGTTGGCTATGTCGGTCACTCTGGTTCTACTGCGGATATCCTCATTTCTAAGTTTATCACGCAGACTCGAGCATAGCTCTCCATAGCTCTCGCTGAGCGACCTTGAGCTTCCTCATCCGGCCAGCAGTGAAGGACCACGTCTCAGTTCCGTATCGGTCACTAACACGCACTGGTTGTACAGGCCTCGTTTTCAAGTTTTGAGGTATACCTGACGAGAAGATGCCGTAATTTCCCGAACGCTGCCCAGCCGAGTTGAATCCGTCGATTGACCTCTCGGTCGAAGTTGACTTACCTAGTCGGACTATTTGTCCCAGGTAAAAATACTTGTCATCAACTTGGAGCGTAGTTCCAACAACTACCGGCATAAGTGTGCCATGGAAATTATACATAACCTTTATTTTGTCCATGTTCATCTTAAGACTCTATCCGTTGGGAGGCACTATTGAGGTCATTGAGCATAGTGCTTAGGTCCTCCAGCGATTCTGCCATAAGGACTATATCGTCGGCAAATCGAAGGTGAGTGATGCTATTGATGTTAATGCCGTATTCTTTCCAGTCCAGAAGCTTGAAAACGTCTTCCAAATGCAGCGGTGAAGAGTTTCGGGATATAACGTCACCCTGTCTTACACCCCTCTGCAGTTGGATAGTTTTGTACTCTGTTTTGTACCGGATAGCCATCGTAGCCCTTACTGCGCGTTAATCAACACTCGATATACCGACAGTCAATTGGCACCGCTGAAGGGACTGCAGCACCGCCACTGACGGAATCAAAGGTTTTCTCATAGTCCACATATGCTGACATAGTGGCAAATTGTACCCTCGGACTTCTGTACAATTGGCGAAGGGCATGTATGTGGTCTATGGTGCTAAAGCTCTTTCGAAACCAGCTTTGTCTCGGGAGGCTGAAGTCGTCGAGTCTGCGTGCGAGACGAATCGTAATGATTCTCGAAAGAATTTGTAGACGCGGCTCAGAAGGGAAATCAGTCTGTAGTTCTTCAAGAGAGCGTTGTCGCCTTTCTTGAAGAAGAACAAGACCACCGCACTTCTGCTCCACGGCCTGGTGTAGTGTCACCATGTAGGACGGAATTAAAGAGCTTGAAGGACTCAAGCACCGGTTTTCCAAAGTTTGTCAGAAGCTCCGCTGCACCCATCCTCGCCTGGGCCTTGCTGCTTTTACATAAGTGCTGAGAGCCATTCTAATCACCAGACTGACGTCCGGGATATCACCGGAATAGTGTCGGATAAGACTCGTTTTGGATCGTTAACACACTCTGCGTAGTTTCCAATGATGATGCAGCTGCCCATAGAACCTTTTTAATCTCATTCAAAATCTCAGGTGTTCCGGAAACGATCTTTGAAGACCGATTGTTCAGGTCGAAGAATCTTCTATTAAAAACAAATAGTAAAGTATTCACTTTTTAATTTTATATTATAAATATATATATATATTTGATATATATATATATATATATATATATATATATATATATATATATATATATATATATAATATATATATATATATTTTATATGTAATCACTAAACATGTTTTTATCTATTGTTTAATGTTGTCAATTTTTAATTTTACTTTAGTAAATATAAGACAAAAACATAATCCGCTGCCAAAATGTATTGCAAAAAGAAAATCCATATTTTTCTATTTTAATGCAAAAATCAGCTGGACAGATATTCGCATTGCCGAACTGATTTTGATAAAATTAAAATAGTTTGATATCTCTTTAAGTTAAAAAAGTAAACTATCACAGCTAAGTAGGCTTTACAAATTTGGTCTTTTTTAGACTTTTAACCGCAAACTTGGGGAAAATAACTATACTCGTATCTATGCTATAAAAAAGGAAATGTTAAGCCGTGATGGTATGAGGTATTCAAACAGCTGGAAACATTAAAAAGACTAGGCTACCTTTTATCCACAATATTTACTATAGAGAACGCGGTATGACTTCCACGCGGGCGAAAGCTAGTATTCATATAATTCTTTAAGTTAATATTTCTTCATTATTGGTTGCCTTTAAAGTGAGTTGACCTGTTTGCCTACGTTGTTTAACATCCACAAATCGCAATACGTTGCAACGAATACAAAAGTAACTAAACATTGTTATTGGTCTATTAAGAAGTCGGTACTTACTTCGTATAATAAATAAAATATAATTTACATAATAATAACATTTATTAAAAAGTTTATATTTCAGTAACATTTAGAAATTCAACTTAGGCCATAACAATCAAATCAACATCCATAATCATTAAACGACTATCGTGTTTGCCGAAAATTTTCATAGCACGTTTTTGATATTTTCTATAGATTACTTAAAAAAAGTTTTTTCAATAACCTTGGAAAATACATATTTGTTTAACAATAACCGTTTGGTATTTTAGCAACTCATATTTTCAACTAGAAATGATATCGAATATTGATTTTTTTTTAAATATTTATTTTACATATGATTCTTTTAAGATATTCCATCTGGTTAAATATAATCACAGGAAACAGTTATAAGAAACAGCCTATGAGTGATTACCACGTTTCGAGTTTTTATCTTCTTCTTCTCCAGTGCTATTATCTGTAGCCTCGTTGTTTCGAGCCATTAAATACTCAGATGATGAATTAATCCTTTTCACATGATCACACTTACCGGTGCTTATGTTATGTATACAATTTCTTTACATGGAATTGCATTGTCCTTCAAATATCTTTTGTAATAAATGAATAAGAAGTCAGTCTAGAAAAAAATCGTTAGCCTTCCATGCTTTTATTCATATTTTTTATGTTCGGAAATCCAGGAAAACTGCAAAAAATGATTTATGGAAATAAAAATATATCTTCTCTTATCTATTAAATTACTAATAGTAGTAATTAATACAGGTTCGGTAAGTTAACACCAGGCAAGAGCAAAATCGGAAGAAAAAGTATGAAAATACATATTATGAAATTCCTTTTTTTTTATTTTTAACACAAAATTGGTCTACTCAACCCTTTTTGGATGATTGGACGTGAAGTGAACATACAGTATGTAGTATTGATATGTAACCAGAAAATTGAATCTAAAAACGTTATTGAATATTTTCAATTATACCTATTATAGAGGGAACAAAATTACAATTTAATTATAAAAATGTTATAACTATTTATTCGTAGGTCGTTAAATTACTATTTTTCAACGTATTCGATCGCATCTCTTTCTTTAGCTTGTCATTAAACCAAGTCCAATTTAAAAACGACAATATTTCCCTGTTTACCGGTATCAGTAAAATTCCTCCTTCCATCCCTAGTACTCTTGTCTTACACATCAATATTTCTTTATTTTTGATTCTAATATTCACAAAATATAAATATAATAGTTTCCATTTACTGGTGAAAGGATATACCATTTTTATTCAAATTCAACATCCGGCTATTTTTCCTACAAGTAATTATTGAAAAAATAAGATTTTTTTAAATAAATTGCAACCAGCAACACTTGACACAAAAATTGGGCAACGGCTGTGACGTCAAAAGAAACGTGTTGACATATATAGGTGTGAATTGACATGTTAGGGACTACACGGGCCTCACCCACTTACCCGTTCTAATGTGTAAGTATTTATAGTATTCTATGGTAGCTAGTTATTAAAGTTAAATTTAAAGTTACAGCCTACTTACGTCTGACTGCTGGGCACAGGCCTTCTTTCATTTCTGAGAGCGATTTAGGGCAAGGAAATGTCCGCCGCGCTGCCCTCATGCGTGTTGGCAAACTTCACATGTCTTCGAAATATTTTTTTAATTTCCCAGACATGCAGATTTCCTCACAATGTTTTCTTTCACCACCGAGCACTTGGTAAGTGAGCACGTAAAATTGCAATTATCAATTTTATTGGTGCCGGCGAGGTTCGAACCCGGGTTGCTCGCGTACTTTGAAATTTACAGCAAATGCTTAGCCCACAAGCTACCATGGCAGAGCCAGTTATTATTTTAAAATATACCTATAGAAAATAGACCGAAACAAGCTAAACTACACAACAACAGAAAAACTATGTTAACAGTAGCATCAATTAATTTGCACTTGCCAACACCTTTATTTATACAATTTTTCGTCGGGTTGACTGGTAGAGAATGACATAAATGGCATTAAGTCCGCCCTTTTTGGTGGGTTGCAATAAAGGATAAATAAATTAATAAATTAACAATCTATGTAAAGATTATTTTGAAAACAGTAATTCCATTTTCGAAACTACGTTACTTCTTTACGGTTGTGCCCATATTGTATGTATCCCCTTCACAAGTTAGCAAACCATATTTTGGTTGACAGCTATTACATGCCCATGCAACACCCAATCACAATATGGCAGTGACTATTAAGTTTAGATCATTGCTCAAATCATAATTTTATAATTTTTGCTTAGATCTAACACGTATTGCAGGGCCTAGTGCAACTTGTATAGATAACATTTCTACAGATTTGGAGCTTCTTTCTTTGTAAAAATTTATCAAGTATTGATTTATGTTCTGATCACTGGGGAGTTGGTTGAAGTAGGTGTCATTACGTAAGGTAATACACAAAAGGTTAAAAAAAATGTGTTGTCCAATAAATGAACGTCACTAAATTTATGTTAAGAAGTAATAAAGTGACAATAATTAATTATTACCATAAAAAAACAATACTAACTATTTATACAGAACATTACTTTAACTTATAATTCTTGAATTTAATAAAGTAATTAATTCTCAAACACTCTCTTTAAACAGCGGGTCGGCAACCGCAGTTTTTTTTTTTAATTTTAGTCGTTATTAAGGAGACGATGCTGCTCCTTTCCTGACTTTTTCCCCTCTGTCGCCTCTTACGACACCCACGGGATGATATAGGGTAATGGTTATTCGTACACCGCCACTACACGCCCGGGTAGGTTGTTCACAGAAATGTATTTGTAGATTTACAACACACACACGGTAATATAACAAAACAAAATTTAGAACATTCAGAATAAAAGTAAAATATTTGAAATATATTTATAATAAAAATAAATAAAAACTACGCTTGGTTCCTCAAAAATCCATGTGACAGCAACAGAGTACGGGTATTGGGTATCAAACCAACAAATCAAAATTCCACGAAGTCAAGTGGACGTGTGCTAAGGCGCGGTTGAGAATCATTGTTAGATGTTTGCAGCAAGAGTGATGAAAGCTTCACATTTTCTTTATCTTGTAATGAAAGATGTTTAATCGGCATACCGCGTGAATGCCTAGGGTTACTATTTCTGGCAGTTAAATATTCTAAATAGAATTGTACTATTATTCGCTTCATTTTCGTCTTCCAAAAACTGTCATCTTTTCAAATGCGTTCAATACTTAGAGGTTTTATTTTCATTCGCCCATATATGCCGTTCGGTCACGTGTTCCTGGCCCCTGTACTTCGTTTTAAAATATTTTTTTTGTTAATTGTTATGGTGTTAGATTTTTTATCATATTTTAATATTTTTATTTTATTTGCCTCAATTGCATACATTAGGCTTTTTTGAATTCTGTGATAGGACATTTCACTTCTACTAACATGTCATCACCTATTAGTCCGTCAGGCGTAGCGCCAATAAACAGATAGGTTTTATCAATGTACAATCCACAAGGCTCTATACTAAGGTTCTTTTGCTGCTGTATCTGTTGCAAGGCTTGCTCAATACCATGGGCAGTTGATACCACATGAGATAGATATTTCATCTACAAATTCAATTTTTAATATGGTGGGACCACTACTACTAACTGAAACCAAGCATTTTGCATGGCAGCGCCTGCAAAATCAGATCGATACGCAGGGGCATTATCATGATCAAAAAGCACTCCTCAATTTTTCTCAATTTTTTCCTTTACTTAAATAGTCGATCATTATTATACCGTCCGCAACCAGGCCTTTATTTTTCCAGCGGACCCAGACATCTTATTGCAGATATAATATCTTGCCTGGTGGGGAAGATGGTCTTTTCCACACCGTGCTTTGGTTTTTCGTCTCCGGGTCAAAATGGTGAATCCACGTTTCATCTACGTTTACGAAACGAGCGCAAAAAGAACCTGGATATTCTTCAATTATTACTAAATTCGGACGTCTATCAACATTCGTAAATTCAGCGCACGGTCACCATTTAAAATTTTAAGGTATGAGTTAAAATAAACTGAATTTTCTCAAACTAAAGCCTTAGAATCTCAGCTAAATATCGGATGGTCACACGTCGATCCACCTTATTTCTTATTTACAATTTCTTCGATTTATGATGATTTATAAGATCACATCATACCAAGGCTTTCAACGCTAGAGTATCTATTGTTAAAAATGGAGTTTTGTACATTAGCTTCAAAGATTTGTTGAATTTGTTCCATCTCTCTAAAAAGAATTCACAAAATCAAACTGACATTTTACACCTTCGTAACTGACACTATAATTGTTATTAGCAAAACAAAGTATGTATGTCTAATAATCCAGGTGTATATTTGTTTATGACTTACTGTCCTTCTGCGCATTTTTATGTGCCATTATATAGACACACTACAATAATTGTCGTACTGTACGCACATACTGTTAAAAATCTTCATAGAAATACATTTCCGGAAACAATGATGGTCGTACTGATTTACTTAGAATAATTATTATGTACTGTGGTCACCAGATGTTTTTTTTTTCAAATTAGATTTTTTATGTGCCATTTTTCAAAAGCGCGGGGAGCGTATCTAAAAAACTTGAAACAAGTTCAACCTTAACAACGTCCGACTGGACACTAAGCGCGAGGTGCGCGTCTCCGCGTGAATCATTTTATTTGTTAAAAAAATATATTGATTTAAAAAAAGACAACCATTTAAATCACTTTATAACACGATTACCCCAACCAATTTTAATATAAGTTCATGATGTATTAACGATGTAAAACGAAAAAAGATTAAAATTTTTTGAAAAATTTGTTCCAAACCAGCCAACCTCATTTCTACGTTTTTAATTTTTATTATACAGCTCTTGATTCTTAGTTTCTAGATCCATACTTCTGTTGTCTTGATATCTTACAAGATTTTGCATGGTATTCACATGATCATTATGGAATTCAAGGGAAGTTTCTAGGTTAATTATCTTCTCACTAAAAGTTTTTAATCTCAAGGCTAATATCTTGTACTAGTGTATAGGTATCGAAGGTATGTCGAGTATAGTTATCACCAGTGTCAGTGTCGTCATCGTCATCTCCTCCTGGAATATTGAATGAAGACCTTCGGGTTAGATTTTATAGGCAATCTTCACAACTACATTCTATACCGGTCGCATTACGTAGGGTGATTAGTTGTTTATTGAATAATTTTGAGCACGTTGGATCCGCATGTACAATTTCGTTGCATCGGCTACATTACAATCTGAGAGCTTTCTTTGTAATATTCTTCTTACAACTTGAACACTTTATTAATATTATACTTGTAGGTGGAATATGACAGTTAAAGAATCAATCAGTACACTACCATACGCTATGTCAGCTTGCCGCAGATTATCAACTACAATCCCACCTGATGGTAAGCGGTCATGTAGCCTAAGATGGCGCACTGACCTAACTAAAGCTTAAAAAAATCACTCTTACGTTGAAGACACCCACATTGTAATCGGGTGAAAAGCCAGGTACTGGCAACTTATTCCACTCCTTTGCTGTATGCATGACAAACTATGTAGTAAACCATTTGGTTCGAATGCGCGGTAAGTCAACAACGAAAGGGTGGAAACTGGCTGAATGTCTGGTTCTTTTATACTAAATAAGGGTGACGAACGATCACACAGCCCACCTGTTGGTAAATAGATGCTGTGGCCCATAATCATCTACATCTATCTTCGAATAAGAATCAAAATGCAGATGCGTCGTCACCCCTGAAGACTAAGATGAAGTGCTTCGTATTCAGTAAAAAGGGTCTTCGGTTCTCTACATTCACCATACGAAACATAGGAGTATTTAGCTGCTATTTTACACTGCTGTTCTGTTCTGTGGCCTTCTCCGGTCGAGTCAACTCATTCGTGCTACAACCATAATATAGCTACAACATTGCTGTAGACATGGCTCTACCATTTAGTCCGATGGTGAAAGGAAGAGGGAGGAATAAATAAACAGCCCATATATAGTGGTAACAAAGGTTACTTAGTTGCGATCTAGCGTGGACACATTTATAATTTACAAAACGAAGAAAATTTACTTTTCGAATTCTAGAAATTCAAAACGATTCTAGAATCTCATTATATTTATAATGATAGGGGTTCCATACTTGCGTTGCATATTCTATTTGTGGTCTGACAAGTGATTTAAAAAGCAGTAATTAAAAAGAGAAGTTAGGTAACTATCAATATAGCGGTCAAGATCTCTCTGTAGCGTCTTTCAACTTAGTAGGGACTTTACACTACGATAAACTTTCAGGTCGTCTGAATATAATAAAAGATTTCTATTTTTAAAACATGACTGAATATTATTTGCATATAATGTGAAGAGCAACGGACCCAGTATAGATCCCTGTGGTACACCTCAATATACTATTATGTCACTAGAGGAAAATCCATTAACCACAATTTTTATGGCCCTATTGATAATTTACGAAGAAAACCATCGCAATAAGTCTTCGTGTATGGCATTAAATGCAAGTTTTTGAATAAGCCACCTTATCATAAGCCTTATGAAAGTATATGTAAACAGAATAAGTTTCTACTCGATTGTCCATATAATCAAACAGAAAACTTGTATATCAAATGAACAAGTTTTCTGTTGTGATTGAAGTGAAGTAATAACACCGATCAATGATTACTGATGGTTGATCGATGTTTTACGAAACCATGTTCTAAAATTATAAAATTGTGTAAACTCAAAAAAAGAAGTATGTTGACAACGGTCACCCCGATAGAGCCCTGCATGCGGAGGGATGGCTAAATACTACCCGTATCGCCCTTATCTCGGTAAGACATTGTTAGCGACAGGACTTCTCATCAGTCATGCATCAATCGGCACGTTACACCTGACACCTTGGATTGGGTTAAGACGGGAAAGAAGGGGTGAAAGGAGAAGAGAGGATAGTCTGAGCGTTTCTGCCCTGTTTTGGCGGCAACCACGTGAAGGAAAAGCTCTTCTGACCTTCCCTTTGTATCATCACGACCTAGGCTCTCCTGCAGAGCCATTCGTCAGACTATTCACCGGGAAGAAGTAGAATAGTCGTAAAACTAGTCCTACTCAGAAAGAAAAATAAAGAAAAATTAGGAGTAGACCAACCCCCGCCCTCAATTAAAGTTCTATCTTCGTTTGCGAATTTAAATGCAGATGCGTTGTCAGCCGTGAGGACTAAGATAGAATGCCTCTTTTCCAGTAAAAAGGGTCTCCGGTTCTCTACACTCACCATACGAAACACAGCAGCATTAAGCTGCTATTTTACGCTGGTATTCTGTGAGAGCGTGGTCCTTCCCCGGTCGAGCCGACCCATTCGTGCTGCAACTATACTATTAATATAGCTGCAGCATGGCTCTACCACGTAAAAATTAATTAATTTTATTAATTAATTTGATCGCATACAAGTTGATAAGATTTGATCACATACAAGTTTCATATTGAGTTGGTGAATGTATGTAAATCGTAAACTACCATTAAAATTCAATATAAAATATTAAAATATAGAAACCGTTATTAATTCTTTTATTATTTTTATCAGGCTCTGGTTACCGAGTGCCCATCACAACAGTTCACCGGCCGGATGTGAGTAACATAACGGCAACGATACGAAAAGTAGCACCCGCCGCCATTTTGAAGGACAAGACCTTACGAACATTGGTTTATTATATACCACCCGACGCAGACATGGCGGGACTCTTTAACACCCTCGAACTTAACAGAACGTCTTTGGACATAGAATCTATGGGATTCGGTGGCACATCGCTCGAAGAAGTATTTATGGAGTACGTTTTGAATATTTCTTTTAATAAGTTTAAATTGTAATTTATTCAAAGCAAATTTAGTACGTAATAGCTTAATTTAAACATGTGTTTCGTGTGCGTGCGTGCGTGCGTGCGTGTGTGTGTGTGTGTGTGTGTGTGTGTGTGTGTGTGTGTGTGTGTGTGTGTGTGTGACTATGATAACTATTAAGATACAAAGGGCATGCCAAAAGTAATTAATTAAACCCTTTACTCATTCGTGTGACACTAACAAGTTCGACATCATCGTAAAAGTTGTACTTAATTGTTTTTTTTTCCGAGTCATTTTCGATAGCTGCTATTCCGAGCTTATAATACTAATGCCGGAATTCCTAATTGCTTCGTTCTCTCCGAAACTCTTTCATTTATTCATTTATTTATTCACAAATTGCGTTACATGTGACTTAATGAGTAAACAAAACATGCAAATTCTACCAATCACATGCACCTCGAGACACTTAAAAATTATTTTCCTCAATGTATTCATTAATTGAGTAATAACTTTTTTTTATAAGTATATTTTTTAAAGAACTCTATTTCTTCTCCATATCAATGTTTCGCTTATGCCTGGTATCTATGGGTACGCAATGGCAGCACAGTTACACGGAAATTCATACAGTCGGGACCAAATCTATGATTGAGCATGTGAATCTCTTATGATAAAGTTTAATACGCATCACAGCGAAAATAGAGCAGTAAGTCATATAATATTGTTTTTAGTCCTAGTACAATAAATGTCAATTAAGGACCACGAAAAATTTAGTATATAGGCTGTTTTTTGAGACGGGTAGCACCTACCTATCTGTATATTTAAATGTACGAGGGCTTCATTGATTCGAAACGGTTCACTTATGTTTGACCGAACATCGATTGAGTGATGGGCGAGTGCCCGGCTGAGACGCAAGAAATGCGGGTTCGATCACCGCGGCGGGATCAGTAATTTACTTTTCCTTTCTTTTAGATTTCCTATCAAGAAAGAACCAGTGACACGTTGATAATAGCTAAAAAGCTGTAGGTAGGTAAGGTAGTACCTATGTACCTTTTTAGAAATGCTAGAACATGATGAACTGCGGCAGATCCTTTTTTATCTTATCGAGCCATGTGGGTTTCTCATAGTTTACCGTGAGTAATCAAGCCAAGGCGACTAAGCCACCCCCCTTCCGCCACAACAAGACAGAAACCGGTTAAGGATATATGACTGACCCTTTCTTTATTGTATCTACTTAATAGTTTCCAATGTTAAAATTAGTTTAGTCGCTCCTGTAAAATAGCATCACGCTACAAGCAGGAGTGCTACCGGGCCTGGGCTGACGCATCAACGTCCGGGATGTAAACACCAGCGCCCTTAAAAAGAAGTTTAATTCCAGGCTGGGTCTCCAGGTCCTTCAAAAGAGTCATAGCCAAGGCAAAGTCAGAGCACATAGGCAGAATTGGTGAGAAACTAGTTCGCCTTCCTTCGGGAACCCGTGCATTCTAGTATCTTGCCAAGGCTGTCCAAGGGAACTTCTGTCAGCCATCTCTTCCATCTCTGCACAGGGAGGATGACTCACTGGCCCATGCCCCAAAGGAGAAAGCCAACCTACTCGACTCTTTCTTTGCGTCCAACTCGACTTTCGATGACGGGGGGAACACACCGCCGACCATGCCGCGGTGTGAGTGCTCCATGCCGGACGTGCGGTTCTCACAGCGCCCGGTTCGCAAAGCACTCCTCTCCCTGGACAACCACAAGTCGAGTGGGCCTGACGGAATCCCCCCAATGGTGCTGAGGATGTGTGCTCCGGAGTTGGCACCGGTTCTAACGCGTCTTTTCCGGTACTCCTACTCCCTAGCCGTATTCCCGAAATCATAAAAGACGGCTATTGTCCACCCGATCCCTAAAAAAGGCGACCGCTCAGACCCATCTAACTACAGGCCTATCGCCATCACCTCATTGTTCTCCAAAATAATGGAATCCATTATAAACTGCCAGCTCATGCAGTACCTTGAGGATCACCAGCTGATTAGTGACAGCCAATACGGTTTTCGTCAGGGTCGATCAGCTGGTGATCTTCTGGTCTACCTGACTCATAGATGGGCGGAGGCAGTAAACTCCAACGGGGAGGCATTGACCGTTAGTTTGGACATTGCGAAGGCCTTCGATCGGGTTTGGCACAAAACGCTTCTTTCGAAACTCCCTTCCTATGGGCTTCCAGAGAGATTGTGCAATTGGATCACCAACTTTCTTGCAGATTGGAGCATCAAGGTCGCTGTAGACGGTGCATGCTCCGACTACAAGCCTATTAACGCTGGTGTTCCACAAGGCTGCGTGTTATCACCAACGCTGTTTCTTCTGCATATCAATGATATGTTGCAAACCGATAACATTCATTGCTATGCAGATGATAGCACTGGTGATGCTCTATACACCGGCCGTGCCAATATTTCTCGGGAAAACGTCAACGTGTACCAAACAAACTTGTGTCTGAAGTCGAGGCTTTGCTGAACAAAGTCTCGGATTGGGGGCGACTAAATCTAGTCCAGCTTAATCCTCAGAAGACACAAGTTTGCGCGTTTACTTCTAAAAAGAACCTCTTTGTTGTATCTCCTCAGTTTCAAGGCCTGCCCTTGTTGCCTCAGCCAGTACCGGAATCCTCGGCGTCGACATATCGAGTGACGTGCAGTTTCGTGGTCACTTGGAAGAGAAGGCCAAATTGGCCTCTAAAAAGCTTGGTATGCTCAGCAGAGCGGACCAGTATTTCATTCCGGCACACCGCTTGCAACTTTACAGGGCGCAGGTTCGGCCTCACATGAAATACTGTTCCCATCTCTGGGCTGGGGGTCCCCAGTGCTAGCTCCTTCCATTTGACCGCATCCAGCGCAGAGTAGCTCGAATCATCGGCGACCGAGTCCTTTCTGATCGGATCAATTCACTGGCGCTGCGAAGAGATGTTGCATCCCTTTGCATTTTCTATCGAATCTACCAAGGGGAGTGCTCTGAGGAATTGTTCGGATTAATTGCAGCCGCCAAATTTCACGAACGCACATCGCGGTAAAACTCCCGATACCATCCACACCATCTGGATGCTTGGCGGTCCACCACTGTACTTTTTACTAGGAGTTTTCTTCCGCGTACGACCTCTCTGTGGAATAGCTTACCAACGGCGATTTTGCCGGACCGATACGACTTAGGAACCTTCAAGAAAAGAGCTTACTCCTTTTTAAAAGGCCGGCAACGCACATGCAATTCCTTTGGTGTTGCAGTTGTTCATGGGCGGCGGTAGTCACTTACCATCAGGTGAGCCGTATGCTCGTTTGCCCCTTCTCCTATAAAATAAAAAAAACTAGTAGGTTGAAAGCCTTCGGGCGACTTATACTCTCCGACACCAGTAATATAACAGTTCTGTATAAGTGGTATTTTTATTCCTGGGGGAATCCTCATGAATACGACGACTCCAAAGGTGGGAGCATCACTGTAGTGACGGAAATCGGCATCCAAGTCCGCCAGTATGTCTATAGCTGGAATGTGAGCCAAGACTGTCGTCGCCTCAAAAGATATTGTGCAATGTCCTCTTTCGAACCATATGACCATCGTACGCTGGACACTGTAGATTTGGATAAAACGATGGCAGTGATTAGCGGGGTTTTATCTCCATCCTCTGCTTAGTGCTTTATAGGGTCCAAAGTATGCAGGCTGTGAAAATCTACGAGCGTCATCGCTTAGGAAAACATGGTCGCGCTAGATCCTTAAAGACAAACACTGAACGACTGTTACTATTATTTGATGCTGAGATGGATGTAAGTGTTTTGCAAATGTCACTTTACTACTACTAAATATTATTTTTTTAAGTCAAATAATTGCAATTTATTACTTAAAAAGTGGTTTTCGTTTCTTATGGTGTAAATTTATCAAGTCCGCATGGAGGGCTAAATACGATAACTTTTGAAAATATCAATTATTCAACTTAATCGATTTTTTAATCTCTTCATCTATCATGTAGGAAGCAGTGGAATGGCAGTTTAATTTTGATTTGTTTAGTTATAATTTTTTTCGGCTGGGAGATCTCGAAATTATTTTACAATACTCCTTGTCTCACTCCGTGCTCGGCCGCCGTCGTGAGTAGCTACTGTATCGCTTATTTGCGGCGGCTCGTACTGATAAAGATCGCTGTAGAAATAAAAAATACTCGAAAAACCAAATTTGATACATAATTAGGTAAGATATTAATTATTATTTTTATAATCACTTTTAAGTGGGGTAAATTTATATAGAGATTCTGGCATTGACTTTTGATACATCTTGATAAGGTGAGATATTACTAATTTTATAATCACAGATTTTTATTACAATATTTTGTTTCGCTTAAAGTAATTAGGATTTATATATAAATATACCACTTATACGACTTGGACTTTATGGAGTGACCTGAAGGTGTACTTCGGTATCTGCTACTGGAACTCCTCGACGAGTAGAACTACATGTGCCGAGTTTGGGATCGTATTGTTACTTATGATGAGAATTTACCCTCGGACTTGACAAGAGTGACCTGAAGGTGTACTTTGATGAATGCTACTGGAATTCCTCGAAGAGTAGTAATAGGTGTGCCGAGTTTAAGCTCGTTTTGTTATTTATGATGAGACCTCACCTCCGGACTTGATGGAGTGACCGGAAGGTGTACTTCGGTGACTGCTACCGGAACTCCTCGACGAGTAGTAATAGGTGTGCCGAGTTTGGGCTCGTTTTGTTAGTTACGATTGGACCTTATCTCTGGACTTGATGGAGTGACTTGAAGGTGTACTTCGATGACTGCTACTGGAACTCCTCGACGAGGAGAACTAGGTGTGCCGAGTTTGGGCTCGTTTTGTTAGTTATGATGAAACCTTACCTCCAAACTTGATAGAGTGACCTGAAGGTGTACTTCGGTAAATGCTACCGGAACTCCTCGATGAGTAGTAATAGGTGTGCCGAGTTTGGGCTCATTTTGTTAGTTATGATGACTTTGGTGAATGCTACTGAAACTGATGGAGGTATAAATCATGCTTGTTGAGATTATGACTAGTAGAAAAACTTTTTGAAAACGAAATAAAGTTGATGAGAAAAAAATTTAATGAGTCAGGTAAAAAAAGCACAATATGCTGAGCACAAATACCTGAAAATGTATTTATTTATTTATTTATAGTGGTACAAAGTAATATTAAATTTTATTTCTGATCGTTTTAAGATAATTCTGAATAAATATTTATTTCAATTAACAATAATAAAAAATAATGATTTTTAAATTCATTTTTGTCTGTTTGAAAGTTCTTTCAAAAAGAAAAAAAATTCTTGAATTTATCTCATTTCATTTTATTGACGTTTAACGTAAAATTATCGGAAAATTGGAAGTATAGTTATAAGATTATTAGTGAAAACTTGTATGTATTTAAACTACTTTAAAAAAATTACGTAGACCATGAGCGCTTAAGGCATGCACAAATGTGCATGCCGGTATAGATGGATCATATATTAGGTCCTTACATATGAAATTAACGTTTTGTACGGGAGGAAGATAAAGTCATTTTTTTTTTGTAAAATATATTTAATTAATCAAACTATACACCGTTGTTATCTATGCACTTATGCCATCTCATAGGTAGTTCATTGATCCCTTTACTAAAAAAACCATGGGGGCGAGAATTGATAAACTCTATGAAGGCGGTTTGGAATGCCGCATCGGAGTTGAATTTTTTTTCCTTGTAAGAAGTTGTCCAATTTCCGGAAAAAATGGTAATCTATTGAAACAAGGTCCGGGGATTACGATGGATGTCGCAGACATTTCAATTGTAGCTCATCTAACTTAGTGGTTGTTTGTTGTGCAGTGTGTGGTCTTAAGTTGTCGTGAAGCAGCAGTGGCCTAGGGCGATTGACCAATCTCGGTTGTTTAGCAGCTAGTTCTTCCTTCATGGTTTGCAGTTGCTCACAATAGATATCTGCCGTAATCGTTTGGCTAGATTTTAGAAAGCTGTAGTGAACGACACCGGCACTAGTCCACCAAACACTCACAAGTAACTTTTTCTGACTCAATTTTCCTTTAGGGCAGGATTTGGCTGGGTCTCCAGGGTTCAGCCATTGCGACGATAGCTTCCATAATCATATCGTTTACAACTCGCGATAATTACCCAGACCGGCAACGGGGACATCATGATCTGCAATCGCCAGTTCATCAGAATACTAATCGCAATTCAACAGAATACTTTCATGCTGCTTTGTCACCAAAATATTCATTTCACATAACTAAAATCTACATAACTTTAGTAAGATGTAAGCTTAACACATTTTAATTTTTAAATAAAAATATTCCTTACTTTAAAGAAAATCCTTTCAGAAAGGTATGATATATCATTAGGAACTTTAATATTATATACTCGTTAGCATTTCTGACTTACTGATCTAATTTAATATAAATTTCGGAATGCCAATTTTATTATTATTTCATAAAGTACGATGATTTCGATAATTATTCTTTGGCATGTTTCCCTACCATAATATTTTCATATATTTACATAATATATGTGTTTGTACTGGCTTATATACATAATATTTTAAATCAATTTACTGTATGTTGTTCATAATCTTCGAGTTCATTTTTCTATAGATTGTGTGCAGACGTTCAAATAGATACATTCAATGACCATGACGAAGTATCGAGTAAAAAAGGTAATAAAAAATTACAAATAATTAAATAGGTTTTAGGACCCTTGTTATCTATTATTGCCGCCAAGCAGCAATGCGTGTGCTATTGTGTTCCGGTCTGTAGGGTAAGGAGGTAGATAGTAAGAACAACGCATTTGTAGCTTTCTTTGTTTAAAGTTCGTTTAACAAAGGAGTGAGACTTATCTATTTTCTTCTTGTTTCTAAAACTAAAGATATGTTCCACGAACGACCAACTTTCGAAGAGATGGCTTAAACAGCTTGCAACAAGCTCTTCCATGTTCTTGTTAAGGGAAGTTACCTAATATGACAAGAGATCTCTGGTGTAGATAATAATAATTTGTTATACGATTTGACAGTAGGTATGTAGTATGTACATCAACAATAACAATAACAGGACAGATGTAAGAGGGACATGTGGCAAAATTTACGATAATAGACCGTTATTTTAGAACTGCAATTTCAAAGGAACAGAAAATTGTGGAACAGAGTTCTAACAATTCTTCATTTTTATTTAAAACAAATCTTCAATATAAAAAATGCCAGCACAGTACCAGCGTAAAATAGCAGCTTAACACTGATGTGTTTTTTATGGTACATATATAACCGGAGACCCTTTATACTGAGAAAGAGGCATTCCATCTTAGTCCTCACGGGTGACAACGCATCTGCATTTTGATTCTTCATAGATGAAGATGTATATGGGTCACAGCAAACACTTACCATCAGATGGACTTTGTGCTCGTTTGTCGCCCTATCCTATATAAAAACATACTCTCGAAAACCATTACCCTCCTTTTACGGCAGTCGAAAAATGAGGCCATGGACAGTGATTTAGGTGGAACGCCTCACAGCCTGTAATTATACAGATACTTCTAATAATCGACTGAGTATATTTATTTGATTAAATTTGTTACAGATGCGTTAAATGCTAAAGGATGGGATTTAATTTCAACACAGATTTGTGAATTATTTAAAAGACAGTTTGATTACACTGTTTCTAAATTAGTAGCATTTTTATCCCTCGTAAGTTCTATATTCTATACTATATTCTAAAAATAACTTATTCATCATCATTAACATAACAGCCACAAGTCCACTGCTGAACATAGGACTCCCCCAGGAAATGCCACAAAGCGCAGATATGAGCCACCTCCATCACTCAACTTCCTGCATATCCTAACAGGTCGTCACTCCGCTTTTACATTCTACTGCGAATATTCTGGTTTCTAAGTTTATCACGCAGAGAAATCCCAAGCATAGCAATTTCCATACCATGCTGTGCGACCTTGAACTTCCTCTTGTGGCCAGCAGTGAAGGACCACAATCTGAGATCAATATGTCATGACTGGCAACACGCACTGGTTGTATAATCGTTGTTTTCAAGTATAAAGGTATATCTGACGAGAACTTGTGTCGTAATCTACTGAACGCTGCCTAGCCGAATTAAACAAATCAATTGACCTCTCGGTCGAAGTTGAACTCACCTAGTCGGACTATTCGCCCTAGGTAAACATACTAGTCGATAAAATCGAACGTAGTGCCTCCAACAACTACCCAATAGGTGTAACATGACCTTTATTTAGTCTATGTTCATTTTAAGACCTATCCCTTAGGAGATACTATTGAGGTCATTGAGCATAGTTCTGGGGTTCTCCAGAGATTTTTCCATAAGGACTATGTTGTCAGCAAATGGAAGTTACTCGTCATTGATGTTAATATCGTATCCTTTCCAGTCCAATAGCTTAAAAACGTAACTGGAAGAGGTTTGCAGCGGCGAAAATATCGGAGATATAACGTTACCCTGTCTTATATTTCTCTGCATTTGAATAGGTATCGTAATATAGTTCTGCACTAGGATAGCCAACGTAGCTCTATTGTACAAACATTTCAGCACTTCGATATAACTTAGCACCGCTGAAGGGACTGCAATACCGTCCAACTTTTGATGGAATCAAAGGCTTTCTTACATTGTAATCTTTGGTCTTGCAGTAAAATCTACGTTATTAAAGCCTAATACAGACTCATTCGTTGATTTTGCATGCAAAAAGATTTGTAATTACTCTCGAAAATGGCACTTTCAAAAAATCATTCTAAATTTATTCAATAGAGCGTTGTCACGTTTGTTGAAGAACAAGGCCAACACACTTTTAATCTGGAATATTGTGACCTTGGAGGACGGAACCAAAGACCTTCTGAAGGACTTTGAGTACCGGTTTTTTATCTACTTTCAGAAGCTTCGCTGAAATTCTATCTATACTCGGGGCATTGCCATCTTCATATTAGAACGTATTTATTCTTTAGAGTGTATCAACTAGAACGTAATATTTTAACTGAAACTTTTCTTCACGTTGACATTGTCATATTTATTTACGTGATAAAACTACCGTTGCCGTGTAGTGGCGGATAAGAATATCCACTACCCCATATCTTCCTATGGGTGTCGACAGTGGGAAAACAGGCAGGAGATGGGCAGCAGCATCTTCCTGATAACAGCAATATCACAATAAAAAACTGCGGTTGCCAACCCGCTCGCCAGGCGTGGCAAATATGGCAATATACCCCCCAATGAGTAAAGTTACGAAGGGACAGCCCCCAAACCCCGGCGGCCCCGCTATTTCGGGCTACGGTGGCGACCATGGTACGGTGGGGCAGGGGGTGCTAAGAATCTCCGGTGGAGGTTCGGTTGCCACCTAAGACGACTCGACCTGGCGACATATAACGCACGCACCCTGAGGACTGACGAGAAGATCCTGGAGCTGGAAGAAGAGATAGACAAGTTGCGCTGGAATATTATAGGATTATCCGAAGTTCGAAAAGAGGGGAGGACACTGTAATCCTCGAATCCGGCAACTTGTTCTGTCACCGGGAGGGCGACCATCTGTCCCAAGGAGGTGTCGGATTTATCGTCCGCAAGTCTCTTGTTAACAACGTTGTAAAGTTATTGGGAGTGTTTCGACGAGGGTTGCGTACCTTATACTCAGAATCTCCAAACAGTATTCGCTGAAGGTCATACAGGTTTACGCACCAACCTCGGCACACCCCGATGAGGAGGTGGAGGAAATGTATGAGGATATCTCTAGAGCCATGCATTCCTCCAAAACCCACTATACGGTGTTAATGGGAGACTTCAATGCAAAACTAAGCACAGGAGAGAACGGTGAGCTGAAAGTAGGGAAATTCGGAATAGGGGAATGGAACCCAAGGGACCAGCAGCTGGCTGACTTCATGGAGAAAGAGGGACTCTTTATGATGAACTCTTTCTTTCAGAAGCGGCCCCACAGGAAGTGGACCTGGTCGAGCCCCGACGGTGCGACAAAAAATGAGATTGACTTCATTATGACGGCCAGACGACAACTGTTCAGTGATGATCACCGAATGGTTAGAGGCACACTGAACCTAAACGTTAAGTTGGAGAGGTGTCGTCTAATGAAGTCAACGCTCCGTCACCCTCGTGCTCTAATCCAAAGTCCCGAAACCTTTCAGCTCGAGTTACAAAACCGTTTTCAGTGCCTAGAAGACTGCAATGAAGTGGACGATATGAATGATAAGCTCGTGGAAACTGTCAACAGATTTGACAGCATACAGGCAACTGAACAGACAGATTTTCAAATGCATGCGGCGTGACTTACGCAACTTCAATACAGCTTGTATTGAAGAAGCGTTCGACTTGCGCAAAAGCGCAAAGACTTTGGAGCCTTGGATCGCTTCTTCCAAGGCTCCAAAGTCTTTGCCAGAGATCTGTATGCCAGAAAGAGCCAACTGTCAAAGCTGAAGACCAAGTGTGGCAGCATTGTTTCCTGGACACCTGAGATTTTGAGTGAGATTGAGAGGTTCTATGGGCAGCTGTACACGTCAAGAGCGAGTTTTATCCGACACTATTCCGAAGATATCCCGGACATCAGTCTGAGCGAGATTAGTATGGCTCTCCAGCACCTTAAAAACGGCAAGGCCTCAGGTGAGGATGGAATTACAGCGAAGCTTCTGAAAGCGAATGGAAAACCGGTACTTGAAGTCCTCCAGAAGCTCTTTCATTCTGTCCTCCATGGTGGCACAACTCCGGAGGCGTGGAACAGAAATGCGGTGGTCTTGTTCTTCAAGAAAGGTGATAACGCTCTCTTGAAGAACTACAGACCGATTTCCCTTCTGAGCCGCGTCTACGTGCTGTTTTCGAGAGTCATTACGAATCAACTCGCACGCAGACTCGATGACTTCCAGCCTCCCGAACAAGCTGGTTTCCGAAGAGGCTTTAGTACCATAGATCACATACACCCCCTTTCTCCAAATTGTACAGAAGACAGAAGAGTACAATCTGCCACTTTGCCTTGCGTATGTGGACTATGAGAAAGCCTTTGATTCCGTCGAAATTTGGGCGGTGCTACAGTCTCTTTAGCGGTGCCAAGTTGACTGTCGGTATATCGAAGTGCTGAAGTGTTTGTACAGTAGGGCTATGATAGCTATCCGAGTACAGAATCAGTGTACGAAAGAAGACGTTTTCAAGCTACTGGACTGGAAAGGATACGGTATTAACATCAATGGCAAGTACATCACTCACCTTCGATTTGCCGACGATATAGTCCTTATGGCAGAATCGCTGGAGGACTTAAGCGCTATGCTCAATGACCTCAATAGTGTCTCCCAACGTATAGGTCTTAACATGAACATGGACAAAACAAAGATCATGTTTAATGTCCATGGCACACCTATGCCGGTAGTTGTTGGGAGCACTAAGCTCGAAGTTGTAGACGAGTATGTTTACGTGGGACAAATAGTCGGACTAGGTAAGTCCAACTTCGACCGAGAGGTCAATCGACGGATTCAACTCGGCTGGGCAGCGTTTGGGAAATTACGACACATCTTCTCGTCAGGTATACCTTCAAACCGGAAAACTAGATTTACAACCAGTGCGTGTTGCCCGTGATGACTTATGGGTCTGAGACGTGGTCCTCCAATGCTGGCCGTATGATGACGCTCAAAGTCGCTCAGCGAGCTATAGAGAGGGCTATGCTCGGGGTTTCTCTGCGTAATAAACTTAGAAATGAGGATATCCGCAGTAGAACCAGAGTAATCGACATAGCCCACCGGATTAGTAAGCTGAAGTGGCAATGGACCGGCCATATAGCTCGAAGAACCGACATTCGATGGGGAAAAAAGGTTCTCGAGTGGCAGCCTCGTACCGGTAGGCGAAGTGTAGGGCGACCCCCCACTAGATAGAGTGACGACCTGGTAAGACATGCAGGAAGTCAATGGATGCAGGTGGCTCAGGACCGTGCTTTGTGGCATTCCTTGGTGGAGGCCTATGTTCAGCAGTGGACTTGTGAAGGGCTGTAATGATGATGATGATAATTATAAAACTACGGTGCTGGTAAATTATGTCTGTTGCACGAATAGGTAAGCTTGAGCGGGTTAAGGTCATGCACTCACAAAATGCCAGCGTGAAACTTGAGAAAAATGAGCGTACAGAAAAGGAGACCCTTTTTACTTGAAAAGAGATATACAACCTGGGGTGAAAACGTATACCCATTTTCAATCTTAGTTAAATGTGATGGTAAGTGATCACCGTCAAGTGTCAAATATCCATCATACCACCATCGCCGTCACACAATCATCACCGTCGCCCATGAACATCTACAATACAAGCCTTTTAGAAAGGATTAGACTCTGTTTTGAAGGTAAATTCCAGAGAAAGTCTCTTCGCAAAGCCAGTGGATCAAGCAGATCGTAAAAAACTTGGTAGTCGACGGTTCTCGCCGTTCTCTATTGAATGTGGCCAAGTAGAAAGAACTGATACTGGTGACCCCGGCCCAGAGATGAGAACAGTATTCCATGAGGCTTGTAAAGCTGCTTGCGGTTTGCTGGCATGTTATATCGTCTGGATCTTCAGAACACCAGAAGCTTGTTAGATGCTAATTTAGCATTCCCTCCTAAGTGACTACGGAATTGTACGAGGGTGCGTTTTTAAGTTCGCGGAATGGGTAGGTAGGTAATAAGTGGGGACGTCGCTGAATTACATGCTAATTGAGTAAGTCATTATTAGTATATCGTATACCGTCCATGGTACTCCTTGTCTCCTTACTACGCCTCTTAGATAGTCAGAAAATTAACAAATAAAACAGCGATGTACATCAACAATAAATATTATGACACAATAAACTATATAAAAATGATATACTTACAATTCTAGATACAGTATAAAAATAATATTGTAGCACGTTTTATTATATACTTGCACGTGTTTATTTATACTATTTCAAATAAATATATATTTAAAATTGATCTCTTTCAGCAATTTTTAATTCCGTGCACCTTGCTCATCTTAATTTTAATGACTTACGGAGAAATTCCTAGCAGAAGGGCTGACAATATAGTTTCACCTCTAGCTACGTATAGCTATCAAACCAATACTCCAGAGAGCAGACTGTCATTAGATAGAATAAGAAGACTCTATCCTCGCCTGCTAATACAAGACTTAAACGAAAATCATGGTATGTATAATATCATTACTCCTCAATCATCGTGAATTGGAATATTTATTTAAGACCGTATGCGGAAGTCGCAATTCTGAACTCCTTCACTTGTCAGTATTGTGAGAGTAAGGAAAAAAGTAGTTGTTAAAAGGACCGTGTGCGTTGAGCGTGACAACGTCTAGGATAGAAAAAATAAATAACATTTGGCAATATAGGTATTATATTATTTCTTGTAAGAATTGAATTCACCGTAATAAAAATTCCATTTAGAGTAATGCAACGCCTGCACAGTGTTTTGCTGTTGTAGCATTGAACTACATACTAGCATAAATTTAGTTTTTTTTATAGAATAAGGGTGACAAACGAGCACATAGTCTACCTGATGGTAAGTGGATGCTGTGGCCCATAAATTTACATAATTATTAATGTTTGGTGCGATAAGAAATCGTGTGTTAGCCCTGGGACCATGCCGAGAATTCTCGAAATGAATTGCTAAGAATTTAGTAGTAAGCCTAAAACATTGTAGAAAGAATCCTGTAAATTGTAAAAAAGATATATAAGAAGTACAGCCTTTAAAGTGTGGTCTCTAAGTTTACACAGTATATCAGCCAGATTTCGTAAAGTATCTTAAAAAGGAAGTTAATGTGATTACAGATATTTAGTAAAGAATTTGTAAAGCTTATTTTACTATGTAACAAGACACATAGTGTTAAAGATAAAAGAAACAAATATCTAATCCCTCAGTCCACACAATGTTGTTCATACATTATTAAAAATTTCTCATATACAATATGTAACAAAAACCCTGTGATTCCCGTTAAGTGCGTTATCAGAATCAGTATTCAAACGTATAGAAATAACTTTACTTCAGAAAACTCGACATAAAAATAATCAAATCAAATTTTAATTAAATAAAATAGGTACATTTTATGTGGATTGATTACCTCTGCCTAGAATTATCAAGCAACTAAAGCGAAACACCAAGCAGCGGCGGCCGGAGGTGGCATACATCAAAGACATACCTACACTAACTGCATTAAGGTCGTGACCTCGTTACATCACTCAGCTGTTATCACTTTAGTAGTCGATTATCACAACTTTTAAAATTTTATTTTCACCGATTGTGGTAAATATGCACAAACGCTAATTCATCACTATGTCTACTTGACGACCACGAAGATGTTGTTCATCATCGGTGTTGAAAATGACTTGGTTTACAAGAATGCGGATTATTCGTTGACCATACGTGTTCATTATGAGCGTTAAATACACCTGTTCTAACAAAAGAGCATTCATCCGTGAAAAGTACACGGTTCAAAAACTCAGGATCTCCTTCAACCTTATCGAGTACCCATCTATAATAATCCATTCTCGGCTCGTAGTCATTGGGAAGAAGACACTGAACTCGACGATAATGATACGGGTGCTGGCCGTCATCGTCGTACATTCTCGGTCTTCTGAATCTGTACGTTGTTGATCACGGCCATGCACACTGCCAGTAATGTTACTAAGTAAAACGGAATGTAATTAATGTGTTAATGCAGTCAAGTTGGTTAACACTTCTTATCTGTCAACTGTTTGATTAGATCCATTCGTTAGTGCGGTAAAGTTGGTAGCACTTATCTGGCTAACCCAAATGGCTTTCCGAGTTACAATCATCTATGGTTAAGAGTAATGGTCGATGCACTAACCTCAAATTATATTTATGTTTCATTTCGATCTTAAAATCACTGATGATAGCACTTACATTACCCAGTTTTCACGTTATACGAGTACTTCGTTACTTTATTCTCTTAATGTGAATTATATGAAAGTTGTAAGTATTTTCACTTTTTTTACTATAAAACTTGATGTAGACTCTGCGGTGGCTGACCCATAGACTAATATATAATACTGGAGATAGACTGGCAACTGACGTTTTCTAATTTAGTTAGCGATCAGCGCCCTCTGAACGCCAAGCAATGAACTAAATGAAATATATCTCTAAGTATAGGTAGGTGCGTATATGTCGATTTGTATAGGTACTTACGTATGAATTGCTGTTTTAATTATAGATAGAATATTTTATCTATAAATAAAACTGCAATTCATACGTAAGTACGTATACATATTATTTATATTTCTTTTTTAGATACTTAAACAGTGTTTTGACGTAAGCATATTTTTTGGGATGTTTTTAGACACACAAGTTTATGTATCTTGGGTATTGGAGTAAAGGTAAAGAGATTAATAATACAAACATATATAATTCAATGAATTTATTAATTATACATTAATTTCGACACGTTTGCTTCTCTCGTTTCGCACCCTTTGTTTTATTGTAATGTTCTCGAGCCCGTAGGAAGATGGAGTCATTTTCACCACTTTCATTACAAAAATTATAATAGCTCTTGCCATTGAGTATATTGCTGACTTCTTTGCACCAAGTGATTATGAAGAACATAACACTTTTATGGACCAAATATTTCTTTAAATTTTCTTTATGTTTTTCACATTTCATAAAATTTAATTCGATTTGGACTGATATAATCAGCATTATATATTTAGCATTTGTTTTCTATATGTGCATATTTATTTAAAATATCCCATGTTATGTGTTCTACTTGGGAAAAAAATTCAAACAATGACCGGGCATAACTATCTTTTGCCACAATATTCTTTTTTTATTATAAAATTGTGGAAAATTTCAGTATTTGAAGATGTTAAATTATTTTGACATGTTTTACATTTTTTAAATACAAACTTTTTTGCTTTGGTTGCTATCCACCCACTACAATAAGCTATGGCCGCGCATTTCTCTACATGAACTCGAGAACTGCTTTCTAGAATTAGTTGTGTATTTATTAAATCAATATTTAAATGTTCATCAATAATTTCCATTATGTCATTAACATCCTCCACATTACAATTTTGGTATATTAAAGATTTTAATGATTTTAAACATCTACTGTCATCTTTTCACAATTTCCATGTAAGGAGTGTGGGATGTTATATTATTTATCAATAATGTTTTAATGCGGTTTCAAGCCGCTGGTTGGGCATTATTATTATAGCCATGAGCTCTTATTGCCCCAAAAAGTTTCCAAAGGTCTTGGTTTACATTACGTAATAATAATGAATTTATTTCTTCTGACCTTAACCTATTTGTTATTAATTTAAAACTTCTATAGTTTTTACCCAACTGGTTAGAGATGGTACAGTTACCTCTTTGCCATTGTTATTTATATACTTCATTAATCTTAAAATCGGTAATGTTTTATCCCAAAATTTTAAATGGGGTGAGTTTGGTGTGACTGCAGATCTGTATATTTTTCCTTCTTCATTATGAGAATTTGCATTGACGGAGTCGAACAGGTTGTCGAACAGCATTATCAAATGTGCAGTGTCCACACTTTCCTCTGGCAAGCACCCACTTTCTAGAAATGAAAACTTTATGTTAAGTATGTTATGTTTAATTATTGTGTTTGCTTTTTTATTGGGGCATCCTAAACTACTGGAGATACACGAAAAATGTTTAGAGGCATTTCACATCAAGTTTACATTATGTGTCCCACAGAACATGCATCATACAAATCATTTTTTGCCTACTGATATTGATTAAAATAATTCATTACTGTCCCACTGCTGGGCACAGTCCTCTCAGAATTAGAACCATGTTGGCCTGGCCTTGGCTGTCGGCGGACTACACACACATTGAGAACTTTATGAGGCTCAGGTGTGCAGGTTTGCTCCCGATGTTTTCCAGCACTGTTAATGCAAGTGATCAATAATCAAATTCTGTTCCGCACATAACCTGCATGAAAAGCAAGTGTTTGACCTCTGGGCTATAATGCCATTTGTTTTTATAAAGAATATATAAGTACTAAATCATACAGTCAACTTTTATTAATCTACTAGCTGTTACCCGCGTCTTCGCCCGCATGGTCACTGGGAAATGAACTATCCATTGCTTTTTGAATTGAAAGAAAACTGAGTTTTATAGATTTGTCAGAGATGCAGCCATTAAAAGGAAACTGAGCAAAATTGATTCGTCAGCCTATTTAAATGTTTTGAAACGCAGCGTATAGGAAAGCATGAAAATAGCCGGTTTATTCCAAATGGAAATGGGATATTTTTTAATTAGGAAACTGAGCATAATTATCCGTCAGGGATGAGACTTTTGAAAGAAACTGAGCTAAATTGATTCGTCAGAGATGCAGTTTTCTGAATTGAAAACTGAGCCAAATAAAAGATCCGTCAGAGATGCAGCATTTGGAATTGAAAAGAAACTGAGCTAAATAGGAAATTTTGAATTGAAAAGGAAGATCTGGGAAATCTGATTAATTGATTGTGGAATTTTGGAAAAAAAACTAACTGAACACTATTTTAAGACGCTACTGTACACAATGTTATATGTTTTCCATTCAGGAAAAGAATGTGGAGATTCTGGGTATTTGACACACGCAGACATGCTACATACAGCTGACCATGAGAAGCACGGTTTTCTAAGTTGACCCGCTACCTGTAACGTTTGCCCTTGCGCTTTATTAATTGTCATTGCAAAACTGAGCTTAATAGGGAACTGCAACCTTTGAATTGAAAAGGAAGATCTGTGGGAATTATAGGGATCCGTGGTATAATAACATTTCACCTTTTCGCCTGTCAAAATTGTAGCACCGATTATGTTCCGTCAAGATGTGTCACACGGCCTTGTCCCGTTACATAACCGAGGAGCATCTAAATTTCGCATTAGCATGACTGGGACGCCTAATTTTAATTGAAGCATGCAACAACTCTAGAATTTAGAAACTCTACAGGATATGAAGTGCTCTGTTCTGTGTCCATAACTGTGTCTCTGACAAATACTCTGTTATTTCTCCTGCTACTTCGCTTAATATCAGATATATCTTTATTATACAGATATATCAGAATTTATTTTGTTAACGCTCTCATTTTTTGGTGCAAGAATCGCCCTTTCACATAACCATTTGTCTTCATGCATGTTGTTCGTTAAATCTGAATAAACGCTCACAATTAATTCGGAATGACTCTGTACTAAATTACAAAATCTCTCGTCAATTTAACGCAGCCCTCAGCATCCGTTTCCAACCGCCAATCGCCAATTTTAATAGTGTGTCAGCATAGTTTCCACATTGATATCATTATACAAATGCACTCTCATATTCGTAGTTAAACTGAATTTGTCACCTTGTTCCATAAAATAGACGACTTGAGGCATGCTTTAATTACATCTGCAGGTGTGCCTTTTGAATGACAGGTAAGTTTGTGAAAGTCACCAGCCAGTAAAACACCATTCCTCCCATTACATCGGTATTGCTGCGCAAATCCTGGAGCGTTCGATTTAGTGCTTCTGGCTTTTATGCGATATTGTACTTTCGTCCCACACTAAAGTTTGCATTGTCGTAGCATTATACCTCGTGCATATTTTGCTAAAGTTGCAGATCGGCGATTCTTCCTGGGCTAGATTTGGGAGTTTTAAAACAGAATGTGCAGTGCGGCCCCCGCTTAGCAGCGTGGCAGCTATACCGGAGGAAGCTACAGCCACAGCAATGTTTTATCTTTCCGTACACGCTAATAATAAATTTAACAAAATGTCTTCCCAGTTCCTCCAGGGGCATCTAAAAGAAAAGTGCACCATTTCCAGATTCAATTTGTCCGGCAATTTGTCAAATTGTCTCGTTTATGTTCGGGAAGCAAGCGGGGTACAAATTCGGCTGCTACTGCTGCAAAGCTGATATATCGTAGTTTGTTTCGTATAATTTCATCATAGTTCATTTTCAGTTGTTCTTCTCAGCTAAATCTATTTAAAATCTTATGTGTGTTGTATGTCATGTTCGCATGTGTCTGCTGTGTATAAAATATCTTCCGCCATGTACTCTTTATATTTGTCCCACAATTTATGTGCATTAGATAGCCCGCAAGATGATATGAGAGTTGCTAAGATCCTAATTTTGGCTGGTGACTGGCACTGCACAGCTTCTTCCATGGTTTCATCCCAGTGATTATCGTTTTCTAAAAGATGCAGGCTTCACTTGCTTCTCTATAGTTGCGCATTCCTGACCGTTGACAGTTTTAAGGTCTTTATCCTGTAGGACCCCGAACATGGTGCAGCAGCAATCGTAAAGAAACATTCAAAATTAGTTACATGGACGGTATACACACGACCAGGGCATCTGATGACTTTACACAGGCCAATTTGCAACAGGCGCGCCTTGAATACAACGTTTCCTCCTTCCTAGATGTGTTCCAAGTATAATGCGGGGACTTCAGAATATAACAACGTTTTTGCGGGTCAGTTTGACAAGTTGAAGAGGCTGTTAGTGTATTTAAATAAAACTAGTTTTACGGATTTTATCGTATTGACTTATTTTATATTCCCGAGTTTCAGTACTTCCAGCACCCATGTGCGGACTGAGGGTATTGACGTCCCAGTATCATAAATTAACAGTTACCTCCAGATTAAAATTATTAATTATTATTAATTTTTAATCTGATAAAATATCAGTTACCTCGTTAAAATTATATTAGTAATTATTAATTTTTTAATCTGGAAAGTAACCATCTTTATGACATTGGGACGTCCGTCGTCCATATTCGCAGTATATCATCAGCTGTCGAAATAAACAGAGTCAATATACGCGATAAATCCGAAAATAGTTTTTAAAAATAGTCGCGTAAATATAAAAATCATTATGCTGTTAGTGTAGTTTTGGCGGTGATGCAATTCTTTCTTGGAAATTTCTTTCGGTGAAATATACACTCTCCATTTTCTAAGTGCACAGCAAGGTGAGTAACTGTTGGGTGCCTTTCGTGTAAGGGAAGCCAGGAGACGCCACGCTGCCTCGTTACTGATGACATAACGCTGCTTGAAAGGTCTGTACTTCATTAACAGGATTTGCCTCACCTTCACTCCTGAGATTAAATATTGCTTGGTCGCTTCCTTTATTGTACTTACAGATATACTTGATTGCGCGGACAGAGCTACATGCTTCGACATTAATGTGGGCATTAAACATTTTACATAGAATGGGCGAATACAGGACAATCCAGCTGTTATCTAAGGTTTCGAACGCTCCAGAGCGACATTTGATTGTAACTTTCCTGCCACCATCTTTGGGAGCTCTGCGTCTGTATAAAGGGTAGCCATTGTCATTGTGCACTGTTTCTTTTAATAGCTGTTTAGAATTTCTTTGTACATTTTCCTTCTTTCATTGGCGATATTGAATTTCGTGCTCCACATGGACCGTGAATCATATTTCGGACGATGGTATCATACAATTCTTTATCTTGCTCAGGATCCGAATCTCGGCGCTTATTATGTCGTCTATTTGGCTGGGCCAACCTCTTTAAGCCATATTAGAATGTGGGCATGCGGTAATCCTCTTTTTGCCATTCAATTGAATACATGAAGCACTGCACCTCTCCGAAAATTTTCCTTTGTTAATTACATTAATTTTGTACTTTTAATCTAAATACTCTAGCAACTAAATCGTGTCTGTCAGTACTTTTTGGCCCGCATTAGCTCCTCAGTTATTTTTTTCATGTGGGATTGCAAGTAAAAGTAACAAAAAGATCAGGTCTTCCGTAAGTTCGTACATAGGCGAATGCGTCTTGTGTGCTCATGTAGGTGGCAGGGACTGTTAACGAATGATGAGGGCAAATTACTATTTTACCTAAATCTCTGGGGTTTAAATTGGCGTCGCTAGAAACTGCATCTTGTAAATGTATATAATTCTCAACGCGCAGCTTTTAAAGATATGTATATAACGGAGACGTTCACTTTCTACCTTCACATACATGTCTACCAAAATTGATGAAATAATTGTCTACACCGGCTAAGAGGTTAAAATCATTTTCTCAACATCATATTATACGCATAAAATCCATACATGATACTTTTTATTCGGAGTAGGCTCCTTTGTGACCGGGTTAATGAGTGGAATTTGAAAATGATAACCCTCTTGTCCTTTGCAATAAATCAATGGGTATTGCAGAGCGTCATAAAACTTGTATGTATCGGCTACCCGTTGCAACGTATCATCACGTGCTCGCGAAATGTCTCGTGAAGAAAATTGATCACCACTAATTACGGCTGCTATTTCGTTTATCAAAAGTGCATTGGCGCCTTTCATGCTCTCCTCGAGGGTCCGATCTGCTTGAATGACGACTTTATCTTCTTCAGGTAGGTTTTCTAAAGCAGTTTTAAATGTTTTGACTAAAATGTTACGTTCATGCAAGAATCTTTGAATTTTGAACACTGTGTCTCTCAACTCCTGGATAAATTGGCAGTGACGGTCTACCTCAATTTCTTCGTCACCCATAAAATATACTTAAAAATTTATGCTGTTCGTTTTCAGCTGGAAAAAGTGAACCTATTCTATATAAATTTGCCCTTGCACCGTAAATGTAGGTGAAAATCCCGGCATTTCCGGATCCTGTTTAAAAGTGCCGTGACTCATTAGCATCATATAAAAGAGAATTTCAAAGGTTTTCTGATTCAAGTAACGGAAGACACTTTGCCATTGGAACAGCACATGCCTGCGGTCTCATCTTTCCATTTTAAAGCGCTGCAAAATCGACACGCCTTGTCATCAGTCCGATAACAACTAACCTGTGATTTTATAATCAATCAACGGATCATAATTGAATGCTGCGTCATTAAAACCGACCAATTGTTTCTTTAAAAATTTTGTCGACGTTCAGCTTGGAGCTGTGCATTTGCATCTCTTCGCGCCTGTGTCTGTTCTGGTGTTTCAGATGCCCTTATAGGTAGATTGACGTTCAGCTTGCTCAATGAGTTTGTGTTGAGTTTCATCAGGTGTTTCCGCGGCTCTTAAGGCGGCCTGACGTTCCGCTTGTTCGAATAGCCTTTGCTGACTTTGAGCAGGTGTTTCAGTAGCTCTGAAAGTAGATTGACGCTCTGCCTGTTCAAGACGCCTTTGCTGACTTTGATCAGGTGTTTCAGTAGCTTTTAAAGTAGCTTGACGCTCTGCCTGTTCAAGACGCCTTTGCTGACTTTGAGCAGGTGTTTCTGTAGCTCTCAAAGTAGCTTGACGCTCTGCCTGTTCAAGACGCTTTTCCTGACTTTAAGAAGGTGTTTCGAAAGCTCTTAAAGCAGCCTGACGCTCTGTCTGTTCAAGACGCCTTTGCTGACGTTGAAAAGGTGTCTCAGATGCTCTAAAAGCAGCCTGACGCTCTGCTTGTTCTTGCCTTCTCAGTTCAGCATCTTCTAAAGATTCTAGCGATCGAGCTAATCTTTTCGCTTGTCTTTGAGAAGATACTCTTGAAAGGCTGGACTTACGTTTGCGAGGCATTATGATGTAAAAAAAAACCTATTTATAAAAAAATGTTAAAATACCTAAAAGGAATTAAATTTCCTTTTAAATATTTTTTTTAAAAGCAAATCCAAAATATCTAAAAGGAATAAATATTGAATAAAAAAGTAGCCTATGTCACTCTACAGCCACCGAACTATCCCTATACAAATAATCATGCCATGCCGACGCTCTGTTGCGACGTGAAAGAAGGACAAACTTGTGCAAGATATTCGATTTTCCCACGGGAATGAGATGTTTTTCCGCCGAAAAAAGTAGCCTATGTCACTCTACAACTACCGAACTATCCTCATACAAAAAATCATGCCATGCCGACGCTCTGTTGCGACGTGAAAGAAGGACAAACAAACAAACAAACACACTTTCGCATTTATAATATTAGTATGGATTTACGGATTTTCCCAATTTTCCCATTAATAACAATTCTGAATTATTATTTCCTTTACTCATTTAGATAATCTTATTACTACATTTTAAATATATAAATCTATAAAAAAAATTATGTAGAAATATACATTTATAGGTCCTCCGGCATATTATTATTATTAAGAGTCTCCATCAATTTGGCGGTCTAAACATCAGAAACTGGGTACTATTTATTATATAAATAGGTGATGTATGACTGCAATGATGACAGGTGATGTATAACCAGATATCTTAACACTTTGTCCAGTTTGCAGACACAATAGTAAGACAATAGCAATGAATTACATGTAATGCATGGGACCATCAAAGGGTTAAAGTTGTTGAAAATTTTGCACTCAAAAAGTAGTATTTTCTGTTTTTAAACTACAAAATTCATAGGGACTCTAAGCTAAGTGAGACATTCAAGTGTAACACCAACAGACGTGCTGAACACTTGTGTGCAATACTTAACTCTCATTTTGGGTATCATTGAGGGCACCACATGTTGAGCTGTCAGTTTATGGGCCAACTTTACACCCCAGAATGAAGGGCTTCTTTTAAAAAGATCTTCTATATGACACCATTTAGCCACACGTACCTTGCCATCCATGACATATTTTAAATTTTTATTTAGCAAATTGTTACGTACACCCTTCATTAGATGAGGTGGATCATAAATAGGCACAATTTTGACACTGCCCACTTCAAAAAATCCACCTCTATAATCCTCATCATTTCTTAAATAATTCCCTTTTGTTTCTTCCATCAACTGATTTATTGCAGCGAGGTTTGTGGCTCCTTGGTCACACACTGTAGCTACAACTTTAAGACCTGTGTTTTGGACTTTTTCTATTATATTTTTTAATTGATGTCTCAGATCTACCGACTTTGTTGTGCCTGAGCAAAAACTATAGGCTATCGGCTGCTTATATTTTTTTACTATGCCTCTCACCATAAATACAAGCACATTATCAGCGAATATCGGTTGTCTTCTGCTGCCATTGTCCACAAAACCATTTATTTTGTCGTGTGCCCTGTCGTAATTTAAATTAGTGGCAATTGACATTTCGTCAAACAGTATGCAACAAAATTTATGTTCGTCTGGCATTTTGGACACTTTTTTCTTTAAGTGTTCAAATATTTTTTCATTAATGCCAGGCTTTAAATCGACTTTCTGTAAAATATTTTGAAGTGTTCTACGGCTTGGTAGAACACAAAGCTGGCTTAGCAAGCGATATGCTTTAGGTAATGGTTTATATAATGAAAGTGCTAAGATTTTTTCATTAAGAGTAAAACGCCTTCCTCTAGGTTTTTTACCACTTCCTTTCACTTGCATATAAAATAAAGTTTTAGCTGCTGATGACATCTTTTTGGTCACAATATCAGCATTGTTTTTTATTTTCTTTGCTAGCAGATATCTTTAAAGTTCTGTTTAGTTTTAAGAACTTGACGAAGTGTTTGCTCCAATCTTTTAACCTTATTTTCAAAATGCTTCTGTTTCAAAAAGGGTACTGAAAATATAAAAATATAGTTTTAATTGTGCCGAATGTTGTTTATGGAAGGTGCATTAAAAAGTGAATGTCAGCTTTATTATGGTAGACTATCAACTTTAAAGGGTTTGTATTTGTAGATAGACTCTGATCAGTTATCTTACGGCTTATGATCATAAAGCAATAGCTAACATACCTGAACTAGAAGTCTTGAAGTATTCAATAGTTCTAGTTGTTATTGGTTCTATTACATCACGATGCAATATAGCTCCTTGGGATGTAGATGGTTGACTTGGTGCTGAGAAGCAAAGAGAATAAATTTATTATTTTACAATATTCCAAAAATATAATATTCTAGTGTATCCTCTTAGTTTGCAGAATACTTGATAGTCTAAGATCCCACCTCTGATTTCTGCAAGTATTTGTTTTTTAATGAAACTCAATTTAAATGAATATTTATTGATTATGACCTACATTACTACCGGGTTGCCTGACAAAAATTTGTCCCACGTACCTTTAATTAAATATATTGTAATTAAAACAAATTGCAAAAACATATTATATTGTTTTTTTGGTTAATTAAATTAATTCACTAAAAACATATATTTATTGTACATTCATTTATAACCTGTGTGAATCTAATGTGGTTGCTAGTATTAAATAAACTTAAATCTTAAACTTAATCAAAAACTGATTTACCTGATACATCTGCAGAGGGTAAAAGCAAAGATGGAACAGCCAATTTACAAAGCCTGTTTTTTTGGGTAAAGAAACTCTTTCTGAAAGTGCCGACGACAGATTCTATGAGTTTTGCGGATAGTGGTGCTGTCCAGACTCGCAATTTCACCTCCAATAATCTTTACCCAATTAAGAAACCTTTCTGCATCTTTCTTAGGACATGGAAAGTAATGTAGAGGTACACCTGAAAATAAAAAAGTGACCATAATGGGCCTGACTGAAATGTGATTTTTAATCTTTCTAAGTTTCTAAGCCACTTAGTTCAAAGACTAGCAATGTTGTAAAAGACAATTTCAAGAACTCAAAAGCCCGGCTAAAGCGGCGTAGGTAGATGTATAGATCCACATTTTATGTGAAAGAGAGTTTATTAAAATTACATATGTATCATCTGTTATCAAGGATGACGTTTTTTACCATAGGGACAAACAACTAAATTATTTCTTTTCATTACTGTGCAGAATTTAAAAAAGAAATCCTACACTTTGTCGGTCTAGGTTATTTACTAAAGATATACAATCTTGATAATATATGTCTTTTCACCACCTTAACTTGCATTTAAAAATCTAAGAACTTACAAATGAAATGTATATACAGGGTATTTTTGAAACGCTCCCGAAAACGAAGACAGATGATAGTACTAAGGATACCTATGATGATGGGTCACAAAGAAATTCGATCCCGAGGGAAAAAAAATCATCTTTTCACAACGTTTTATTAACTTTATTCACGCTCCATCATGTTGTTACAGTTAATTGAAACGATATTTCACAAAAAAAATACTGAAACATAAAACCAGCAGTGAAACTTAAAAAAGAAAATCAGCTGACAATAGGGTCAATATCCTCGCGGGCGCCGTACTCTTACCTAGATCGGTACGAAACAATGCATTAGGTATACTACACTCACTCTACCTTCCCTTTCACACACACGCTGCTTCGTGTCACCTCGCGCTGTGAAATTTACACATTTCAAGGACGTTACAATGTGCGCATTTGTTTTGGCAGGTTTGATTAATAATTTTAGTTTTGAGACAGTGCCGTGTTGACTATCACGAGCGATAGTTCAATTATTTTGTTTATTAAATTATTGTCGTTATTACTTGTTATTATTAATTAATGATGTTGTTCTTGTTGTTACGTTTTGTGTTTTTGTTTTGTTTTAATAATGCCTAACGCGTAGGTACGTTTATAGTGCTCGTGAATACGGCATATTAATGTGCCTTGAAGAATCTCATAAGGCCACGGAGGATCGGTAGCTGTTTCATACCTAATTTTTTTAAATAACTTAGTACTGAACTGATCTGAATAGGTACATAACTGAATACATCAGAATAATAAACATACCTACACAATGGATAAAAAAGCATGACTCTAACCTTCTTAATATTTTATTTAAGTATTTTTTTCATTAGCGGGGAATCGAACCAGTTATTTGGTTTATTTAACCTAATTTTTTTAAATAACTTGTTAACATTTTATTTAAGTATTTTTTCATTAGCAGGGGAATCGAACCAGTTATTTGGTTTATTTAACCTAATTTTTTTAAATAACAGTACTGAACTGATCTGAATAGGTACATAACTGAATATCACAGCATAATAAACATACCTACACAATGGATAAAAAGCATGAGTCTAACCTTAAACATTTTATTTAAGTATTTTTTTTTTTTGTGGCAGGGGAATCGAATCAGTTATTTGGTTTATTTAACCTGTGAATTCAATTAAAGTGGCTACGTGGAGACAAGCACAGTGGCAAATAGTAGGTTAAGTAGATAAGTTGGGTATTTAGACAAGTGTTGTAAATTATTAGGTGGTACCATCATAGTTGCGGAACGCGCGAATTCGGCGTTCGCGTACATTGTTGACCCCTAGTCAGCTGATTAAAATTCAGTAATTCCACTGCTGGTTTTATGTTTCAGTATTTTCATAATTTTTTTTTGTGAAATATCGTTTCAAATAACTGTAATAACATGATGGAGCGTGAATAAAGTTAATAAAACGTTGTGAAAAGATGATTTGTTTTTCCTCGGGATCGAATTTTTTTGTGACCCATCATCATAGGTATCCTTAGTACTATCATCTGTCTTCGTTTTCGGGAGCGTTTCAAAAATACCCTGTATATATAAACCATCTTGTAACTCTATGTAATAGTTAGGTCAGTGGGTTGTCTTAGATTCATTAGTAAGTTTGGAGATTTTTCCAAATTCTAAGTCAAATCGTATTTGTTCATTTAGACCATATCAATAGCCACTTTTGAAAGTCGAGACTTTAGGTGCATGTTCCGAAATTTAGATTCCGATGGAGAAAAACATGCAAGAAACTCAACTTTTAAATGCAAATTGAGAAAAAAGACATGTCGAGATTGTTTACCAGTTTACAATGTTTTAGTACTTGTTCTGAGGTTTACTATGAGTTAACTGAACCGACAGACTACGGCCCGTATTCTAGAACGACACTCAGCGGCGATCTCTACTTGAGCACATCTTAGTGACGTATTTGTATGAAATGACAGTCTCAATCATACTCAACTCAACCTATATGTAGCATTTATGATTTCTAAATATTAAAAAAGCTTGTAGGAACCAATGGTTTTTTAGAAATTTTGACTTACTGAATACTAAAAGAAATGTCGTTTTTTACTGCTTTTTAGTTGTTAAAAACAGATTAAGCAGTTTAACATAAATATTAGGCCGACAATATGGTGTATTAGACACGTGGAATATAAGCCAGCGTAGAATCACATATTTGTTTAAATCACTATTGAGGTTATGAAAGGCTTAAAGATATTTAAGAGAGGTGACTCAGAAACATTTGTTTGTTCATTCAGCAGTGCAATGTTACTATTATTATTTTTTAATATCTCTAACTGTTCCAGCACACACAGTCACAGCCCTTTATTACATGTATGTAAGACTTCAAAGGAGTGGTCGTTGGCTAGGTTATGTCCAGTGTCCAAAAGATGTTGCAAATAGGATTTATCGGGATTGCAATTCCTGTACATGGCTAAATATCTTTTAACTTGTCTCGAAGTTGCGACCAGTCTGACCCACGTAAACGGCGTGGCAATCGTCTAAACAAGTTTGTAAACACCCGACTTTTGACGAATACCAACTTATCTTTATTATTACAAATATTCTAAGAGAATTGTTTGTTTTGAACGCCACATAAACGCCGCTTTGTCAAGAAGGTATTAGCTACTTTTTCAGATATGGGGCCCAAGTAGGTTAAACTGCCACATATCGACGAACACTTTGAGATTGAACCGCGTACAGAGAGTTGCGAACAACTCTCTTTACTTTCTTTTTAATTAAATTGTTAATAAGTTTTTTGAAAACCGTTAGAACCGCTATTTGATAAATTACATTAATCTCTTTTAAATAATTTTCTTTACTTAATGGGACAGTGAACAAACGATTAATATAACAATAAAAGCGGCTAATTTATGTTACCACGGATGACACGATGTGCAGAGGCATGACCGTTTCGGTATGGGTTGGCTTTCGATAAATTTGGAAAAATGTGACGAATCTTTTCTTGTTATTGATAATCGAGGAAATTAAGGAACAATCTTGTTCCAATTCAAGTTTAAATTTAATTTTATCGTGGACTCTATTTATTTTATTAAGAGAAACATCAGTTGTCTCCTTGTACCAGTCCAGCAAATAATTATGTCGTCTACATATCGATAGTAATATAAGATATTTTGATTGACAACTGTATGTTGTTTTTAAAAATTATCCATAAAAATGTCCGCCATAAGGGGACTTAGAGGGGACTCCATAGCTAACCCTTCTTTTTGTAGATAGAAATGGCTATTAAACCGGAAATAGTTTTGTTTAAAGTCTTACATACATGTTATAAAAGGCTGTGACTGTGTGTGCTGGAACAGTTAGAGATATTAAAAAAAATAATAGTAACATTGCACTGCTGAATGAACAAACAAATGTTTCTAAGTCACCTCTCTTAAATATCTTTAAGCCTGCTCTCTAATAACAGACAGTATTATCGCATGACGCAGTCGCTCGCTAGTTAAGTAGGGAGCAGTTGCGTCAGCGGGCTGTATAAATGGCAGTTGTTTTTGGCTCGCCGCTCACTTAGCGGTCAGCCACCGCAGAGTCTAGATAGGCGAAACACGTGTCGTATTGTCGTCAGTGGTGTGTCTTTCCTAGTGTAATGGTGTTGGGATTAGTGGTGACGGGGATAGTGCACGCAATTGAGGGAGGGCATCATTTTATTTTATCGAGCGGATGTACGCAAGGTAATTTTTACCAACTTTAATATAATGGATTTCCGCAAAGTAACGCCTGATTCTATTAATCATTTTTTTTTTTGGTTGTTTCACGTTGTTACTTTTTCTTTTTTCAGGCGAAAATTGCGGCTGCGAGAAATGCAAAAAGAACGATGTAAACCCGCTCAACAAAAATGCCATTGACATCTACGTAGATGATCAACAAGCATTGCTTCGTTATGATCCAAAAGTTAAACATTCGCCTTTCATCGGCCTCAATCTCCTCAGTAACATCATTGCTTCCCAAAGATTACCTCAGATTCGTGACAAGATGATCAACATGAAAAGCAACATATTATCTCGTGGTGTGATTAGAAGAGAACCATATTTGAGCACTAAAGTTGCTTCGTTATTTGTTTTTAGTAAGTATAAGCACATCGACGACGTACCAGTTTAGTCTTAGACCATATTCATTATGTCTGAGACCAATGTAAAAATTGTGTTAGTCACTTTGTCACATGATTTAAACATTTGCCCCTCGGATTATTTAGGTTATATGTGTAACTTGGAAAATAGCATCAAAAAATTAATTGAATTAAAATAATAAGAGACAATTTTTGCATTTGAGATTTCCATGTAACAGCACATTATCATATTGTAAGAGTATTGTTATACAAAGCTCTAATTCGGGGAAAACCTAAAGTCGACGCTACTCCGAGAACACCATATGATATTATTTATACTAAACCTTATCCTTATGTTGTTCTCTATTTGTTTATGTTGTTTTCTCTATTGCAATTAATTTGTAAAAACGCTAGAGGGTCATCACTAATAACATCATAGATTTAGAATATACTGGCGTACTTAAGTCTATAAATAACATACTAAAAAAATTGAAGACATTTATCACCTTTATAAACATGTCAAATACTGACCTCTGTATACATATGTAGAGATCAGTGATGTCAAATTTAAAAAGGCACGCAAAATGACATCCAGGCAATATTTTACATTTATTTAAATAATTTTTTTATAGGATAGGGTGACAAACGAGCACACAGTCCACCTGATGGTAAGTGGTTGCTGTGACCCATAGACAATAAAGAATCAAAAATGCAGATGCGTCGTCACCCGTGAGGACTAAGATGGAATGCCTCTTTTCCAGTAAAATTAAATTGACTAATCTAGTATCAATTACTTCCGATTATTTTCACAAAGTCCTAAAACATATGTAGGGACCTATCTATCAAACAGTTTAAAATTTTAATTTAACAAAAATTGCTCAACAAGAGATATTATACTCCTAAAGTGGACATGATTGATAATAACCCCTGGGAATGAGATGATCGCTACAATGCCGTTTCTAAATGTTTTCATACTTAATTGTATAAAATATTATATTGTAAATTAATGTCTAAAAAAAAGGTTTTTCCCGAACCAGTGGTAAATCTTAAATGACTTCCAATAAGTATTCTTATAATCTATATAGAATAAAAATGATTCTATTCTATTCTAGGCGCATATGAAGCAGAGTTTTCCATTTCAGTTAACACAAAGAATACTTGATAATCCCTCGTACCTGAACTGTCCATTTTAATTATACACTATAATTATTTTAATATATTAATGACACTTTTTATTGTTAACGAGTTTTCAAGCGTTTTTAAAATAATGCACCATTTGCTTATTATAGTAACCGGGCATTAGTCATATTGTAATCATGGGTTTTTGATAAAGTTATTACCACATTTATGAGGCATATTTTTTTACAAATTAACATATTATAAGAATATTTTTTTAAATAAATTGCACAACCTATTTAATGACACACTCCCTGTACACCATTTGATAAGGAAGGATTAAATATTGGTTTCTTTGCATTTGTGTGATTTGTGTATTAAATGTCTGCGCATCTAAACTAATAGGTTAAACGATATAACATGTGGTTTGATGATAATATAAATCCCAATTATTTCATCCGCAAAGGTGGATTTACATGCTGCTGTCATCGACTAGACTTTACAGGGAAGAATTTTATCATTAATTTCTTTAATATATATCTCGTTCCTTCACAGTCGTCAAGGATGACAAATGAACACCGTACGTAAGTGGATACTGTGGCCCAAAGGCACCTACATCTAACCTCTATTAAGAACAAAAATAACTTTTGTGAAACATCGTAAATGTCTATTTGTGTTATATATATATTGTTTTTAGTAATAACTACGGCAGTCATCAATGATGTTGCGTTGCCATGCAAGGAACGCATGCTTTACGACATCCATGAAATGGCAGGCTGCCCGCCAGCGCTGTACTGGCTCGTAACCCTCACTTACCACATGGCATGCTACTTGTTGTTCTGCTGCAGTGGTGCTATGGCTTCGTTTTTTTTAATTATTGAAGCAACTTTTGGCAACAGAAGAAAGATGGGTTAGTAAATTTCTCTTACGGATCTTTCAAAGCACATTTAACAAATTAAAAGTCACCCAAAGGTTTTTAAGTCTGGACTATGACACCACTGTAAACCTTCATATTACATGCATAAATAGTTTTAATACTGGATAAATCATACACGCACGCTCACACGCACGCACGCACGCACGCACGCACGCACGCACACACTCACGCACGCACGCACGCATGCAAAAGAATACGATAAAGATACATTAAGTATAGTAAAATATAAAAATAAAAACTCAACCAGGTCGAAGCCCTCGGCAGAAGAGACCAAACGGCCGAGGGTTATGGGTAAAAAACCGGCGGACGATGCGGGCTATCGAAGAGCACCGCCTTCTCCAATTGAGCCCGAAGCGGTCCGTCACGGAATCCCAGTCGCCTCAGATAACCTGAGAGGCTGACCTGGACTAGCCCGTTCTCGTAAGCGTAGCCAGTGGAGGGAGGCAACTGTGTCTACATAAAGCTCTTGAAGAGCCTTGTAGAACCTCCCGTGGAGCTCCTTTTCCTGTCATACGGTCTAACGGTCTTAAACGCTTTGCAAAGCCGGGTCTTGCCATTGCTTGTTGTCTAAGGATAGAGGAGTAAGCCCTTTATCACACGAAATGACGTCCGTGTAGAAAAGATCATCCGATCTCGTCAGTAAGTAATTACGGAGGCTGAACACTTCGCGATTATGCATGGTGAGAGCGCTTAAAAAGCCGCGCCCACCATGTTTAGGCGGCAAGTACCACCTCATTACTGACGATTTCCGGTGATGCATCCTGTGAGATGCCATAACAGTGCGGAATCCTCTATCCATGGCGTTGAATTTTGTCTGAGTCAACAGTTATATGCCTGCCTTATTAACACAATTCAGACAAGAGCCTGTTAAGCACTTTTGTCGAGCGTGCAAAAACAGATCGCAAACCGATTGTTTCATGTCCGCCTCATCGATACCCATATTCTGTGACATACCCAGGTATGTTTCAGCCTCGGAAAGGATCCTTATGTATGGGTCCTATATGATGGGCATAGACAAGTCTACGCCCTCTGAGTTGGCAACCTTACCAAATTCAACATGGAGGACTTGCTAAACTCACAAGTCATGTTTAGCAATTCCATAAGATGGGAGCGACTGGACGCGAATAACTTGAGATCATCCATGTAGAAAAGATAGGTCACTTTTGTGCTCCCTTTCAAAGCTGAAATCCCCTCCTGGAGCCCTCCAGAAAGCTACTTAGAGGGTTCAGAGAGAAGCAAAATCAGATTGGACTCAGACAATCGCCCTGGATGATACCCCTTCTTATCCTTATGCGGTTCGCCACAGCCGGCATCCGCTCCCCAAAATGACAAAAGATCGTACTCCACTTCCCCGTAAACTGCTCGAAATCTCTTACTGCACAGTCTACCTTGTATCTTCCTATCTATGAGGCTCCGAGTCGAATACTTTCCTATTGTCTATCCGAGCGGCGGAGAAGTTCCGACGGTTCGATTTACCCACTTTGCCAATGACCGCGTCAATGAGGAGTGGTTCCTTGATTCCACGACCACCGCCCCGAAATCCAATTCTAGCGCGCGACATCAACTGATTTGAGACCAGGTGTCGAGTAATTCTCGCGCTCGAAATGAATTTAAGTGTTTTGTATATAGTGGGTAGACACGTTATAGGACGGTATTTGCTTGGATCTGTGGTATCTTAGTTTTTAGGAACCAAATGAGTGATCCCAGTAATGAAGAGGCTTGGAAGCGATTTCTGATCGAAAGCCTTCTGAAACTGTCGGGCGAGCACAGCGTGACACACCACGAACCCCTTCAGCCAGTAGTGATGCAGTCCATCGTGCCCCGGACTTTCCAGTTGGGGGCTCTTCGGACCGCTTCAGCTACGTCGTCTAGCGATATGATGACGGGGTCCATGGGCTCAACATTCACACACTTACTCGCCACAACTTCTGTCTAAAGGCCTTCGCTGTAGTTTACGGGCTCTGACCTCAGTCCGTGCTAGAATGCGTACCATTGGCCGATCAAATGATTTATAGAGCCTCCTCTGATCACTCTGGAAGAAACGATTCTGGTTAAACCGTGTCGAACTCTCGGTATATCGCCGAATCTGCTTTCCCCATTTTTGAACCTGGGTTCATGTAATAATTGCGTTAGTTGTCTCCGCCAACTAACGCAATTATTACACGAACATCCTCCAGTAACACAAAAACACGCTGCATCATTACAAGAACACTCTCACAAACTTTTTTTAAAACGAACATTTTTTCAACTATATTACAAATATATTATCTTTATTATTGTAATATAGACAACTTGCATTTCTATTATTTAATACATTTTAATATTTTAAGCAGAGTTTTAATAAATTTAAAGGTTTTAAAGACAATATTAAGCCTTTACTATACTATAATATGCAATATTCGAAACTAATTTATTTTAACTTAATGCTTATTAACGCATTTTAATTGTTCAAAATATTATATCTATGATATTTTTAAATGACTATAATTAATATAATTATTATTTATTAATAATAATAATGCGCTGTCACACCAGCTATGGGTGCAAAGCCTTTAACCATGATCTTTTTCGCACGTTCTTATCGTAGGTAATCCACTTTTCATCACCAGTGATAAATATTTTCAAAAAGTTCGGTTTCGTTACGTTTAGAATATAATCGCAAATAAGTACTCGATTCGTTAGGTTTCTTTCAGTGAACTCATGTGGCACTCAAATATAGAGCTTTTTTGTAAAGTCAGACTTTTTCAAATGGGTCAAAACTGTTTTGTGGTCAAACCTCAATTCCTCGGCTATGTCGTTACTGCTAATATGCCGATCTTGCTCCACTTTTTCAAAAATGGCTTCCACTTTATCCGTATGAGGGCGACCAGAGCGAGATGCATCTTTGACATCAAAATTCCCGAACTGAAACGCTTTGACCAAGTTTGTGCTACTCTTACTGACACTGCATTAGGTCCTTAAACTTTAAATTTTTTTTCGCCCCTGGAGTCACATTTTCCTTTTTTTTGTTATAAAATTTCAGAATGTAACGAATTTCTTTCTTAGATTTACTCATTTTGGCGGACAGAAAAACAATGAAAAATGGCGGGAACGTGTTTTTTACTTTTTATTTTCCTTTATCTTAATATCCTACATGTATAGATATTAATACCAGCCAGATACAAACAGTACAACCATAGAATTTTTTTTTCAATTTTATATAAACAAAATACGAAGAAACTTCTTCCCCGCCCAGTGATATACGATTAGATTATTATTATAGATTATTATAACGATTTAGATAAAATTTTACATTTAAATAGATTTACCTTCCAGGTTTATCTACAAATGTGTAATTTCTGTGAGTTTACAATCGACTTTTAAAAATAGGGTGGAAGTTCTCAACAAGTTGCCGACCCGCGTGCAAGGCGTCGCAACTTTGGCTAATATACTTCCAAATAATTATATTTTTTCGAATTATAAATACAGCGCTACTTTTCAGGAGCCTTTTTTGTTGGATTGCTTCTCTATGGGTTTAACTTCTTCTTGTTTGCTTATGTATTGAGCTTTTTTTTCAACAAAAGGACTGCCTTAGTTATTTTAATACTGACTTATTTTTTCGGTTAGTGCAATTTTAATAATTAATTCATAGTAACAATAATTTATTTTTATTTTGTTCTTACAAAGGAGACAGTTTCTTTTTGTATGGAGAATGGACCCACCAAAAACTGTGACGACACTTAATGAAATGTATGTAGATTTACTCCTTATAATCTCTAGATTACTGTAGTGATATTCGTTTTACCATATCTAAAGGGAATGCCGAGAAATTAACAAAGAAACGGCAACCTCACTATAACCTAAAATCTCAAACAAGCGACTGTCTAATAGTTTTTATCGATATTATATCTTATAATAGTGCACTGTGAATAATAAAAAAGTATAAAAAAGTTGTAGGTTCTTCAAAATCGTAGTGGATGGATTTTTTTTTAGTAGTACCGGAGTCAACAGTACGAATAAACAGACGCGGTGATGTATTGATTCTTAATTTTATTTATTATTTATTGTGATGTATTGATTACTAAGCACAGATCAAGAAAGAAAAAAAGACTGAGCACTGCATACATCTCAAGTGAAGCAAAAAGTAAGCCAAAACTATGCTTAACTAATTTTGAAAACCGGCGTACAAGTACTTATTTATCTAATATCATTTGCAACCAGTAATATGGTTTTAGGTGCATATCTGTGCGTCCAACGGTACCTACACTTTTAAGGGGTGTTTAATAAGGTAATAATATAGAGGATAGGAAAGTGTAGGTATAAGAGTACATGAAGCTTTACATTTCTATTGCGGGTTTTACCTCTACGGCGATTGTAATAGGAACGGTACAAATTCCAATGTGTAAAACCCTACGAGTTCTCGACTGTTCAATAAATAAGACTGGTTGCATTGCATTTGAATATTTTTTATATGTATTGATTGATTAACAACTTTACATCCAAAACACAATTAAAACCAAAATGTCTGGGTAGTAACATATCCATTTACGATATTAAACACGAAAAATAGGTGTTTTAAACTGGTTGTGTTAGGATAAAAAAAAAACACTGTAGTGTCACTGCATTTTTATTATTGCAAAATCATCACACTCTTAAAGCAGTCTATTAAAAGTAGCACAGACCGCCAAGTGCAGTGTCAGAACATTATTTTCTACCGACTTCAAAAAGGAGGAGGAACTTAATTCGACGGTATGTTTTTTTAATGTGTGTCACCTCATAACTTTTTTCTAGGTAACCGATTTCGGTGATTCATTTTTTATTTGAAAGCTGGTGCTTCTCATGTGGTTCCAAGGTCTGACCAATAGTTTTTGAGTTATAACTAATAACTTATATTGAAGTCGGTTATACAACATTTTTAATTTTTAATTATAATATGTGTTGATTGATTAGCATGTTTACATTCCAAGCACCATTGAAGCTAAAATGATAAGGTTATAACTTATCCATTCATGAAATCACACCATGATAAGAAGTTTGTGGCAATGGGCCGGCCATATAACTCGAAAAACCGACAACCGTTGGGGAAGAAAGGTTCTCGAATGGCAGCCTCGTACCGGTAAGCTCAGTGTGGGGCGGCCACCCTCTAGATGGAGTGACGACCTGGTAAGACATGCAGAAAATCCGATGGGTGCAGGTGGCTCAGGACCGTGCTTTGTGACATTCCTTCCTAGGCCTATGTTCAGCAGTGGACTTGTGAAGGGTTGTAATGGTAAATATGAAATGATGAAGAAGTTTTAAACTAGTTGTGAGGATACGGCTCGACCGGGGTAGGACATGCTCCCACGGAATACCAGCGTAAAATAGCAGCTTAATGCTCCTGTGTTTGGTATGGTGAGTGTAGAGAAGACCCATTTCACTGGAAACGAGGCATTTCATCTTAGTCTTCAGGGGCGACAACGCACCTGCATTTTGATACTTAATCGGGGATAAATGTAGATGTCTCTGAGCCATAGCATCCACTTACCATCAGGTGCACTATGTACTCGTTTGTCATCGTTATTCTATTTAAAAAAAACAAAGGAGATAGTCAATTAAAAGAGATAAGAAAAGGTGCCAGAGCATCAATACAACTTGCTCGGCGTTTATTTATAAATTACACATATAACATAATACATAACAGAAAATAAGGCACACAGTAAATAGAAATAGGTCAAATAAGCAACAATAATCACAATTTTTATTGATCATTATTCATCGTTACAACAGTCCACTGCTGAACAGTGGGCCTCCGCTAAATGAAATATATAATGTAAAATATTATATAGGCCTTCCGTGAACTGCAATTCCTTACGTCCCGTATGGTGTTGTAAAGTCGAAACAGAGAAAAATACCAGGAGATGAGCAGCAGAATCTTCCTATAGAATACCACAAAAAAACTTTGGCTGCAACAAGCGTAGCAACTGTGGCAAAAACAACCATTTATATTTATATAACTATATTAATAAGCATCATTGTTAATAAAATCATCATTTTCTATATCATCATTTGAAAGTAATATATCATCTAAAAAAGATGCAGGTGGTTCAACGTCATCTCGATGCCGTGCCCAAGATAAAAACCAAACAACAGACATGACATGTGCACAGCAGCCAAGAGTGCGTCTGCCTACCAAACAGTTGCAACAGTACCCAGTAAGAGCAGCCCTAGTGTTAGCAATTGATGGGTTGTATGAAATCGATTTATTAAGGCAGCTGCAATTTTAAAGTACAGCATAAGATGAGTAGATGCAGTATTAAAATATTCTTGATTTGAATAATTTGAAGTCCCGTTTAAATCTCCCATTTACGATTTCAACCACCCACCTACACAAAGTCACACATCTTGACTTGTTGGCTGCAATGGTTGATAATTGGATTTCACCAGCTTGTTTAGATTCAGGCATGTGAGCCTTGTAACCACATTGCTGCAAGAATGGAATTGCATCCCTAAAACCTCTATCAAGAATAAATACATCATTTTCTCTAAAATAGGTTCGCAGTGGACTATTATCGCTGAACAGTCTAAGCATTATAGAAGCATCTGATTCTGTCGCAGGATATGGTCCATAAACATCAGGATATAACCATTACAGCACACAAATAAAATGGCTTAACTAAGTTACGATACTTATGTAAACTGTATGTTTGCTTTGCAAAGTAATTACTACTTTTTGCACATAAACATATGTACCATCACATTATTATGGCTGGCATAAATTCAGGATCCATGTCTGGATTACCAATAAACCATTTGGTATTGTCAAGTTAAATTGAGCAACTTGTGAATGCATAAGGTATTTGTCCCTAAATGCAGTTGGATGAATTGCTCTTCAAAGCACTGACTTACAATATTTAAGTGTTTGAAAACAGTCGATGAAGCTACATTAAAAAGAGAAGCTATTCGTTCATTGCTATCACCTGTACGAAGTTTTATTAAGAACATAGCTAGACTTCTTTTAGGTGATCTAACCTTTTCACTGATAGATGGAATTTCAACTAGTAATTGTTCAAATTGGTATTTAGTAAATCCTAACCAATACTTGCATAACGTTGAATTATGTTCAATGATATTTAAAATATTATAATTCTGAGTAACACTACTTTTAAGTAGTGAACATAGGTTGTCTATTTGAGATGCAGTGAAATCTGAACAGTTACTATTTGTGTATAAATTATTCCAATCATTGTGAGGTTCATTTAAGTGGTATTCGCAAATACGAGCACACAGTGGTAGGTATTAATAATCTAGATGAATGATTACATAACTTAAAAATACAGTGACGGGAAGTAGAAGCAGCACGCTTATAATTAGCCATAGTAATTGTTGATACCGCTCTGGAAATGGCAGGAGTTACAGTTGCAGGCATAGGTGGTGGTTGTGGGATGTTACCGTTGTCTTCAATATTCATGCATTGTAATTCCATATCCCTGTTATCATTTTGTTGTCTCTGTCTCTGTACAGTTCTGGAAGCTCTCAGCCAACAACTATTGCAGACTCGTCCTAAACGATCCACCTGAAAAAAGTGTTTTTTTCATCAAATAACCGAACGGACAATAATTTTACAGTGTGGACCCTAAATAATAATATTTATTAATATTTTATTTATTTCAATTTTTATTAAACTAAATTGTCTTAATGCCTTTTAAAATTATTTATAACAGCATGTATTTGTTTCCCTTCATAATACTTAAACCAGACGTAAGCCAGATTCCACTAAGGTAAAAAGAAATAACAATACATCTAATAAAAGACAGGTGAACAAGTGAAGAAGTAGTTATTTTAGAATTATAATGTTATTTGACTAAGCACAAGTTCTTTGACGTTTTATTTACACTAACTTTATTTAAGGTAAAAAATATAACTTGTATATTAAGTACAAAGGCATACAAATATGGGTGTAAAGTAAGAAAGAACTAGCATCTATCTAATAACAACAACTGAAGATAAAAAACTGTGGTTATCAAATATCCCCCCTATAAGGAAATCTATGGGGGAGGTCTATGTTCAGCAGTAAACTTTTGATAGGCTGTAAAAATAAAGATGACCTGGTGGTGAACAGCCAAATTGTGTGGAGTGCAAGGTGTATGGTACTACAAACATCAATCTGTGTGCCAAAGTGATTATGGCAACTCCTCTGGTCAGGCCTATTTCAGGCAGGGATCATTTACAGGCTGTTAAAGTAAAGTAAGTACCTGGTGTGATGGTATCCACTGCAAAATAACATCTCTTTCTGCTGAATTAATAGGCACAGGACGTGTGTGGTGTGCTCTTAAAATTGAAGATCCACATGGAATACAAATATTCCTATACCCAAATCTTCTAATGGAATGAGCACTTGCAATACTTGCTGCAATATTCTTAGGCAATTACAACAAACTGCGTCAAGGGTGTAACTGAAAAATTGAGAATGCAAATAAAAATTAAAAAAATATTAAATTCAGAAGGAATGTACTTTACCTACAATCGATTTTGAGGGCAAAGAGGCAGGAGAGAGAGGCGAGGTTGGTATGAAACACCAGCGAAGGGTTGACACAGAATCCTATCCTTCCTGTATAATAAACTAATCATATCCTATAGTTTTTGCGAAACAATATATTTTCAATTACAAAGATTTATTGGAAATCCAAAAGAGAAATATCGATTATATATTATGATTTTACAAGATTATCAGTATTTCAAGCACATATTATATTGATAAATAAACTTTATAATATTAGAGTGGACTGAAAATCTACTTATTGCACTTAATTAACTTATTTTCTAATTACATAATATTTTATTCTTACTATAAATATTAATACATTTATATTATTTTTTGATTTTGATTTCTGATTGACTGACACCAGATTTATTAAATACACATTACATGTGATATAATATACATAATTACCTATCGTTCGACCCATTGATTACTATTATAGATACTTTTAACATAGACAAAAACTTTTGTGTATATTTTGTGATCTTATTTTATCTATTAATTAAATTAGCTTTTACCAATAACATAAAACTTCAATACTTTGACACTTTTAACATACTAATATGACCTGTGTTTGTTATTTGTTTTAAGTAATTCAACATAAATTATAGATTTTCCTAAATTCTAGGATGAAAGTAAACTCTTGTATTACTCACATAACACTTTTAATTAAACAAATCAGTTTTCATTTTCGAATGTAATCATTTATATTTAACTAACCTGTTTAATATAATCCAACACTTGTTGCTTGTTGCACTGATAAAACATAGACATATAAACCTACTTGTTGGCAGAAAAACTACGTGAATTAGGTACCTGTTACAAGTGGAAATATGAATTTTTTCAAACTTTAACACGAACACAGTTTATATCCTAAATAAAGTAACTTTTATATTCGATAAATGTATTAAAACTACGATTTTATTCTAACCTTCAATGCAAAATTATTATTAAGTTGGTAAGCACAGATTACTGTATGCAGTTGGTATTTGGTTAGTATAAACAAGAAAGTCAATGCAGTGTCTACAATTTTAAAAGATGTATTATATTATTAAATATGTATTATAATCATAGATTAAAATTATATCTGTAGAAAGTATGAATTTGGTATAGTAATATGAAGGGATATTTATTAGTATTTTTACAAACTTAAAATAATTAGGTACTCAAACATGTATAGATCGTTAAGTGTGTCGTTTATTATTATTTCTAAAAAATCGTATCATATCTCATATTCAATAAAAATTAAAAAATAAATAAAAATGTATTATAAAATGTATAAATATATAATATATGAATACATTCAAAACGAAAAATAGTAGCTTGTTTCTGCAATATTTTAGACTAGAACGTCGAGCTCGAGAGTGATAAAAATAAGATATATTTCTCATAAAAGTTTGAAACTTTAAATCGATTATAGGTTTGGTACAGTTGAATTCAGCGCATTCCATAAGATAAAATACTCACCTCGTTAGAAATCCACACAGATAAAAGTTGGCGCACATCTGCTCCTGTCTCGGTATTCTTCGTTAATATAAATATACAATTGTCTTCGCACAGTGCGTTGAAATCTAACTCCACAATTAATACAACTATTTACAGTGTATGATGATCTTTCAGATGCCATTTTCTTAATATCGCAAGTAAATACCAAAAAAACAACAGCGTGAAGAAAGTCAAAGCCATAAAGTAATACCCGGCCGCCGGTTATTACCCAGACACGGAAGTCAATGACCAAATAGCGTTTCGTTCCACGGTCACTTTGAACGATGTTATATTACATTTTTATGATTAGCTAACACTTTTAGAAATAGGATTAAATACAAAGTTCTCAATGGTATCTCTTAAGTAATAAATATATATAATAAGTTGTCTTTGTAAAATATATTTTCTTTTATAGAAACTGCAAAAATGATCCATTACACGCATTTTCCTCCCCATATTACATTAATCACAACACGAATATCAATACAACTCATTTTTTTTTTCAGATTTCTTGATTCCGTTTAGATTTTCATAAAATCTGTAGGCCATTTTCTATAATAAATTGGTATCTTTTTTTTGTGTGTAATACCATTAAGGGTCGTTAAAATTTCTAGTGGGCCCAAAAACGATTGACTCCTTTAAATTTGATTTTGCTACTACAGCTGAAATTTTTCTCTGGCAAGCAGGACTGAGAAAATACTAATAATCAAACAATAATCGGGATTGTTAGCATAGATGTAATATACACTACGTACTAGAAAGGACTCCGAGATTCGTTTGTTTGCTACATGCGTTAGAACTTACGGGCTCAAACTTACTTAGTATTATTTGTCATAAAACTCTGTGCTTCCTTCCACACGGCCCGCACTGCCTTTGCACATAATGTATTGCACAGACTTTGTTCACGGTGTCTGTTCTAGTACGTAAAACATCTTACTTCAATGGTAGTTAGTTATGATTTATTTTCCTATCAATACACATTTTCAATACATATAAATATAATTGAAGTATATGTCTGTAATATCAAAATAACGGTATTTTATTGAGGTGAGGGGATTTGCATGCCATTAAAATATGAATAACCATTTTATAATTTTTGTCTATCTATCTGTCTGTCAGTCCGGACTAATCGTTAGAATGGCTGAAATAATTGTAATGTAACTTGACGAACATAATTTATAGACCAATTGGTATTAGTCTCTAAATTATGTTCGTGTTTATTATTATGGGAGTGATGTAGGATATATTTCTTAAAAACTTGAATTTTTAAAAAAAAATCTAAAAGTTGATGAGAAAATGATCTTTATAATTATCTTAAGTCAAAATAAGCACAGACTAATAGATCCTAACCAGCGGAAGCCAGGGTGGGCCGCTAGTTTTAAATAAAATCTAAAGATTTGCTTGCTCGCCTTAAATGTAATAAGTGAAATGTACAGGCAAAAATTACCAAACCATCAGTGCAATTTGTGAATATTGTAGTTTTACCTCAACATCATGATGAGTTTTAATCTCTATTACATAACCTACGACGCACAATAGCCAAGCTATATTTTTTAAATATAAAAATCAATTGCTGTCCGTTAGTCTCGCTTAAACTCGAAAATGCCTCGAAAGATTTTGATCAAAATTTCTGTGTGCGTTTGAGTGGTTGGTATAAAAATTCAATTGAACACGGTAGATGGCGCTATTATCGAGATCCAAAACTTACCCGTGCGAAGCCGCGCGGATCGCTAGTTTTTTTATAAATATTAGCAGTAGGAAGCTTATTATGCTTACTAATTTATTTACAGTTGTAAGTATGTATTGTTCCGTTGTGTACTTTACTGGTTTGTATCATATCCTATTTACTAGTTTGTGATCATATCATTTATTTCTTTTGGTTTATTATTAATTTAATAGTCCTATTCAATAGCTGTTATTTTATGTTTGAAATTGAATTAAAAGCGGTAAGCCTGATCGTCTGAAGTCAGATGGAAGCGGACTTGAAAATTGGAAATAATTATTCAAATGGTTAATAATTTTGCCAGGTTTATATTTCCCAACCATAATGATTGCGAGCGACTATCTCAATATTAGACCGGACGAAACGGCTAAATTTGCTTGGATTTTGGACAATATCGGCGTGTTTATTCCGGCTTACATGTTCTTTCGAACTTTAACGACGATGTTGGAATCTTGTCAATTGAACTTATATTGCATAGAAATGAAATGGATAGAGAGAGAATGCGAGATATTAGCCTCGCATATTTATAAGGGTCGCGAAAAATATTACATCGAGAATTATTGCTGCGGTAAGTATTTTAAATCTTTGTCTACTTAATAACACGATATGTTCTACTTTTATCAAAATGACAACCAAGATAGCTATTTTTGAGGTAAAATCAGTTAAATAAGATTATGCCATTATACTTAAATATAAAATAACATGTGCTCATTTAATAAAATTCACAAGTCCGTTTTTTAATATTCCATTATTATTATACTGTTGACTTTAACATTAAGTTTTCTTAGAATAAATTTGAATATAAGTAAAGGTTTAAACTATAATGATTTTTTTTTTCAAAACCGGAAAATGGGGGATGAGGCTACTCGCATCCGTAGAAAATACTTGAATTCCGACTCCCTACACGTGTCCTCCGGGTAATGCTGAACGAGCAGCATCAATTTCGGTAGTAGGTTTCGACCGCTGGTTTTTCGTTTAACACGTTGACGTGTTCCGATAGGATGTTTGATATAGCCATATGGGGAATGGGTCTGAAGAGTAGCGTTGTGTGTGTGAACTGGGTTTGAAGCGTCAATTGTCGCTGCGTGGGGTGTTTGATCGTGGAGGGTAGCGGGATCCTAAGCACGGTGTCCCGCTGGCCGACCGCAGGTCCCCAAGGGGGCCCAATTAGTGAATTAGCTACTCACGAAAGGCTGCCCGGCCAAATAGCGACAAATCCCAGGATGGCTCCATCGTGCCGGTTATCGACCGGGTGAGAGGACCCAATGTCGGTCTCCGGGGGAGTACCAGCGTCCCCTCAGTTTCCAGGTCAAGTTCCCATGGGAACTGTTACTCTAGTCGTATCTTTTGGTTGCCAATGCAACGCTTCGTTCAACTGCCGTCCTACATCCTTTTTCACTAAAAAAGAAAAGTATGGCCTTAACAGCGGTTGCACGTCCTCTCATTAAAAGTGCACCTCTCTAACATTCGAGGATTGCACTCAAATGTCTGCAAAGTCCATCACCATCTCGAGACTGAGAAGCCGAACCTACTTTTCTTGACAGAGACCCAAATTGGATATCCATTGAATGCGGCGTACCTCGACTATCCTGGATTTTTTTTATAGGATAGGGTGACAAACGAGCACACAGTCCATCTGATGGTAAGTAGTTGCTGTGACCCATAGACATCTACATCTATCCTCAATAAAGAATCAAAATGCAGATGCGCTGTCACCCGTGAGGACTAAGATACAATGCCTCTTTTCTAGTAAAAAGGGTCTCCGGTTCTCTACACTTACCATACAAAGCACAGCAGTGTTAAGCTGCTATTTTACGCTGGTATTCTGTGAGAGCGTGGTCCTTCCCCGGTCGAGCCGAACCATTCGTGCTACAACTATAGTACTAATATAGCTGCAGCATGGCCCTACCACTTACATAATTCTTCTCCCTGGAGCGCAAACTCCATCTACGGGCTGGAGTTTGCGTGTATGTCCGCAATTACATCTGCTTCCAGCGTCTCACTCAATTTGAAGACCCCTATTTTTCAACAATCCGAGTGATGGTGGATACAGGTGTTGATCGCTCAGCGGTGACGAGGAGACAACTCGATTATTTGATCACATTATTGAGGCTGCTAATGTGGCTCAAAATTGATATCCTTCTGCAAAGCTGGTCTTTCTGGGGAATTTTAACGCCTGTCATTAAGACTGGCTGTTTCCATACCATAAGACCGACCATGCTGGAAGAGAAGCGTGGAATTTTGCCTTGACGCTAGGTCTTGCTCAGCTGGTGAAGCAAGCGACTAGGGTACCCGATATAGAGAGCCAGTTGCAGTTGGTATGAAGTACAGGTTACCTCTTCTTTGCGTACATCTGACTGAATCTTCATATTCTCCACCTGAATACGAGTCCCAAGATGTTCGACGAATAAGGCTGTATAAATTACTTGGTTAAGATGAGATGCGACACTTTTTTGCATCCTGTCCTTGGTGGCGGGTCTGTTCCTCTTCTGCAGATCTGTCGGGCTGTGCGGATGCGATAACCGATGTATTGCGTCAAGTGATAGAGTATTTATCCCCTTTTCTGACGCTCCCACCGGTACCAAAGCTCGCCCGTGGTTTAATACTGAGTGCGCCCAAGCTCAGAAGCGCAAGCATTTAGCGTATCCTGGGTTGATGCTCGAGATCGCAAAGCCCCGGATATCAGTTACAAGAAGAGAGCTTTCAACCTTGCTGCCAAGTCCAACAAAAAGCATCACGGGAAGCCAGACTCGACCGAATTAAACATTGTGCTATGCTACGTACATATGGGGTAAGGCACACGAGAACAATGGGGAAGCACTTCCTGTTACCCTTGATGTCTCTAAGGCCTTTGACAGAGTTTGGCACGTTAGCCTTTTGGGTAAGTTTCCATTGTACGGCTTATCCCCTGGTCTGATTGATTGGGTAAAGGACTTTCTGAGTGAAAGGTCTCTCTGGGTCATCAGCGATGGCTGCTCATCCGATTCGACTAAAGCCGGTGTTCCTCAGGGGTCCGTTCTCTCCGTAACTCTCTTCTTGTTGTATTTTAATGATCTGCTTTTGCCCGGTATCTATGGATATGCAGACGACAGCAAGTTGTGGAGAGATGCCAAACCAAGAGTTTGGATCAAATCCTTTCCGAAAGAGAAGCTGGTTGAAAGTGCTATGGTTGAGAGTGTGAATCTCACACTACAGGCAGTATCCAAAGGGGGTGATGTTATTGTTGTGAAATTCAACACCTCCAAAACACAAGTGTGTCTCTTCACTGTAAAAAGGAGCCAGCTTACGTCGGTTCCTTTTTTCAATTGTATCACTGAAATACTCAAACCAGATTTTCCGGTGGTGCATTGAGTCCAATGCCAAAGCAGCTGCAAAGAAGCTAGGAGTCCTTGCAAAGGTGCGGCGGTACTTAACGCCGGGGAAGCTGCTTACTCTATATAAAACGCAAGTCCGGTCGTGCATGGAGTATTGCTGCCATATGGGCTGATGCTACAAAATGCCATCTAGCAGCTTTGCACTCTTATAATAAAAGGCATGCTAAGAGGCTTATGCGTGACCCGAATCTAATTAAAACCAATCTTACCAGCCTCAAACACAAGCGCAAAGTAGCCAGCCTTTCGATTTTCTACAGGCAGCGTTTCGGAGAGTGTACGCAGGAATTGCATAACTTAATTCTTGCTTCTCCCTTCCACCATCGGACAAACAAACGTTTTTCGTTGATCATTTACCACGCATTCGAATCAAACGGTTTGCTACATCGGTCGTCATGCGTACAGCAAAGGAGTGGAATAATTTTCCAGCATTTGTCTTTCGATCATACAATGTGATGTCTTCAAGGCAAGAGTGAATAGGGATTTGTTAAGTCAATGCGCTTCACTATCTCAGGCTACATCACCACTTACCTTCAGGTAGGATTTTAGTTAAGCGCTGGCTTAGAATAGAAGAAAAAAATATAGTGTTTTTGAATTTATTTTAATAATGAAATTAATGTTGTTTTCAGAATCTCACATGGAAGACACATGGTACTATCCCTTCGATATGTCTGCGTTCGGCTTGGGAAATTCACTTATAATTGTTGTTGTTCAAATTTTAGTTAACACTGTAAGTATTTGTTAGTTAGTTATTTGGTTTCTTATATATTATAAATATTTTGTTTAGTATTTGTTGAAACATACCTTATCTCAATTACGGCATCTTATTTTATTAACTTTAAAAAAATTATTTTAATTTAGATTATTTGTTAATATGTGTAGTTTTTTGTAATTAACAAGTCAAGAGCACTTGTAAGTGAGCCTATGCGAATTAAAAAACTCAGTGAAAAGGATTGCATATTGAGTGACATGTAATTAAAATCATATTATACATTGAATAAACAAAAATTTTGTTACGGATAACTCTTCAACCCCCTGTGAAATTGAGCAGTTTACGTGCTCCATCGAAATTATTTTCGTCTGTTTTTGACATTTATGAATAAGCATATTTACATACAGACTAAGAAAGAAAGTTATACTGAGCATTGTGTATATTTCTAGTTACGCCAAGTCAAAACCATTTTCAACTTAATATAAGAGCAGGCGCTCACATAAAACGACGTGTGCATGAGTGCGTGTAAAGAAGAGAGCGAGCCGAGAGAGAGACGTGGTAGCTCAGATGGTTAGCGCTCGCTGTAAATTTCACAGTACGCGAGCAAACCGGGTTCGATCCTAACCGGCACCAATAAAATTGACAATTGCAATTTTACGTGCTGATTTACGACGTGCTCGGCGGTGAAGGAAAACATCGTGAGGAAATCTGCATGCCTGATAAAATAAGAAAAAAATAATATTTCGAAGACATGTGAAGTTCGCCAACACGCATTGGGGCAGCACGGCGGACACTTTCTTGCCCTAAAACCCTCTCAGAAATGAGGGGAGGCCTGTGCCCAGCAGTGGGACGTATATAGGTTGTAACTTTACTTTTATAACATATTCAAGGGCAACATTCCCCGTGTTGCCTAAGCCAGTATCGGAATCCTCGGTGTCGACATATCAAGTGATGTGCAGTTTCGTGGTCACTTGGAAGAGAAGGCCAAATTGGCCTCTAAAAGCTTGGCGTGCTCAGCAGAGCAGTATTTCATGTCGGCACACCGCCTGCAACTTTACAAGGCGCAGGTTCGGCCTCACATGGAATACTGTTTCCATCTCTGGGCTGGGGCTCCACAGTGCCAGCTCTTTCTACTTGACCCCATCCAGCGCAGAGCAGTTCGAATCGTCGACGACGCACTGCGAAGATAATGATTTCTTATATTTACGTGAACACTACACATTGAATAAAACTATTTTTACGGATTTGATCGCGATAAATCCGTGAAAATAGTTTTGTTCACTGCGAAGAGATGTTGCATCTCTTTGGTAATTTTATCGCATCTACCACGGGGAGTGCTCTGTGGAATTGTTCGGTTTAATTCCAGCCGCTCAATTTCACCATCGCACATCGCGACAAGACAAGCGATACCATTCATGCTATCTGGATGATTGGCGGTCAACCACTGTGCGATTTAGAAGAAGTTTTCTTCCACGCACTACTTCCTTGTGGAATCGACTATCACCAGAGATTTTTCCGGACCGATACGATAAATACCGATACTCTCCTATAAATATATCCATCTAACCCTAAAATAAAAGTAGCCTAAGTTACTTCTTATAACATCAGCTATCTGACAGTGAAAATTTCATCCAAATCGGTTCACAGTTCACGTGATGCGTTTACAGGTTTTGGCGTGATGCGTGAGAAGTCGTGTTATATTTTTATTATATTATCGTTATTATTATTACTAACCTCTCTTTCCACTTGTCTCTCTACAGAGCCAATAAACTACTACTAAACCAGTCCTTCATGAAGGAGTCCTGTTGACGTTTGTCTTTTATAGGGTTGTATATATTGATTTGTCACTTTTGCCCATTGTTCATTTGGCATTCGGCATATGTGCCAGTGCCATTTTAGCGTAGCAGATTTTGTGTGACATGAGCATTTTTTGATTTGGAACGGATTTCATTATTCCTAATCCGGTCCACAAGTTTAATGCCCAGAATACTCAATTCATCGTTCAATTGCTCTTTGACAAACCTCAAGTGTGGACCTCTGCTGGACTGTCAAAGACCATATCTGGGCACCATAGGTGAGTATGAGAAGTATGCACAAGTTCATGAGTTTCTTTTCCAGGGATAAAGGAAAACCACCCTTCATAAGATCCTTCGTAGAACCATAGCTCTTCCAGGCGTTTTCGGCGCGTCTTGCAACTTCTTTGTCTTGTCTTGCCTGGAAAGAGAGTTTTTGGCCCAAATACAGATACTCATCGACGTATGCAGTCTCTACACCCTCGATAGTAATCTTGTGATGTCTGCTGTTTGTCATCAACTTTGTCTTTGACATGTTCATTCGACGTCCAACCTCAAGGCTTGCCTTGCTAAGATCGTCTAGCATCTGAGTCAAGTCGTTGGCTGAAGATGAAAAGAGAACAATATCATCGGCGAAACAGAGATTGGATAATCTCACATGTCCAACTTGTATTCCCCTATCCACCCAGCTAGCTGCCAGCGTTCTGAATACTTCTTTTAATACTGCCGTAAATAGTTTTAGAGATAGCGGGTCTCCTTGCTTCACACCTTTACTAAAAAGGTGGACCTGTCATAGAACTGATCTTAATTGATGCAGTGCTATTCTTGTAAATATTTTGTAAGAGTTGGATGTATGTGGTGTCTATATCATGATTTTTTAAAGATTTGAAAATTAAGTCGTGTCTGATGCTATCAAAAGCTTTGGAATAGCATATGAAGGCTAGGTAAAGTGGGAGGAATGTTTTTCGATGACTTGATTGATGGAGTGTAGGTGGTTGGTTGTAGAGAGGCCACGGTGATCCCCAGCTAACTGATGTAATGTTCGTATTGCTAAGTATGGCGAGATTTTGACTCCGTATGTGAACGTACGAAGTTCAAATTCTTGAGCAGGCAAATAATGAGATTAACGCCATAATACGTGTTGCCACACTCGATCTTGAGGCCTTATCAAGATTTGCCTGTACATATTACATATGTCACACGTAAACACTATATTATCAATACGAAATCCAGTAATAATATCAACCAAACCAGCCTGTAACTTCGGTCCCTGCTTAAAGGTGCTTCAAGTCAGCTATATGTTCTTTTACACGGTTTTTATAGATCTTTTTGTTTGTCCTATGTAAGAGAGACCACATTCACAATCCAGCTTGTACGCTCCTGCATCTTATAGAGGGATATGACACTTGTCAGATGGTAAAAATTGACTAATCTTCTTCGGCAGCTTGAAGTATGTTTTAATGGAAGCTCGCTTCAAGATGTAGCCAACCTTGTGTGTGAGACTCCTCTGACATAGGGTGATACAGCAGGCACACGCTCGACTGTGGCCGGCTTCACTCGGTCACTGTGACGAAGGCGCGGGACCCGAAGCTTGTTGCTCGACGTGCTGAAGCTCGGCAGCCAGATGTTTTCTGTCACAGATCCCTCGTGCTCTCTGAAACAAAGATTTTCCCACGGTAGCTAACTGTGATGGATGATGGTGCGATTCACCATTTAAATATTGATTGGTATGGGTCTTTTTCCTATACACAGTGTGACCAATAGTGTTATCAGGATTTCGAATGACTAAAACATCTTGGAAATCTAAAGAATTGTTTGCCTCTAACTCCATTGTGAATTGTGTTTTAAAGTTTATGGAATTAAGGTGGTCTAAACATGCAGTTACTTTATCAGATGGTAAAATTGTGAAAGTGTCGTCTGGGTACCGCTTGTAGAATCTTGGATTTACAGGAGCAGTAAGAAGGGCTTTCTCCTTAAAGTCCTCCATGAATATGTCGGTGATTATGGGAGATACGGTGAGCCCATCGCCACACCATCTACTTGCTTGCAGAACTCGTCATTCCACAATAGATAGCCAGATGTAAGGCAGTGTTTGAGAACTACTGCATATTCTGTAGGCATGTTGTACTCTTCTAGCTTCCTGGTTACAATTGAGCATTTAAAGCATGCATGCATGTAAACAGTGACTGAACATCAAAACTGACCATAGTTTCATTGTCAGTGAGATGTAGGTCTTTTATCTCACTAATAAAATGGTACGAATCCTTTTTGTGTGCTCTGGTTTGTCCTTTCAGCGGTGACAAATTTTTTGCCAAGTGTTGAGTCAACTTAAAAGTTGGTGAATCAATCTGGCTCACTATGGGACGTAGTGGAGTGTTTGGTTTGAGTATTCTCGATAACCCATACAACCTCAGTGGTTTGATACACGGTGGTATTATCGAATTTGCTTTTTGCTTTTTTAAAAACGCTACCCCCACTAGGATTTTCTCCTGTATCGTGGAGGCAGTTTACAAACATAAATTGCACGAGGACAAACATCCAGACCCGGAACAATTATTTGTAGGCCATACAAATACTTGTATCGTGCGGGATTCGAACCCGCGGCCCCCAGCGTATTAACTCATTGCTAAGCCACTGCGCCACGGAGCCGTTTACGTCGAGATTAAATTTTTTCGAGTAATTATTTATTAGATCGTTAGTTGTTTTAAGCAAATTGGTTGTAGGGTCTGTTTCGACCTTTTTGTACGTACTTTCATCCGATAAAAGTTGTTGTGTTTTAAAATTATAATCTGACGTATCCATTACTACCGCATTTCTTTTATCTGCACGGAGAATCGTGAGCTCTGGTCTGTCGCGTAAGTTGTACAACGCTTTAATCTCGTCTTTGCGGAGATTTAGTTTCGGCGCTGAACTTCAAAGTAACAAGGGCGAAATTTCTGGACGTATGGCCTCTAAATCGTTTTCTTCCACATTGTTTTTAAACAGACAATCCTCAACGTTACAAATAATTTCTTCATACGGAATTCTTCGCGGTATTATTGCGAAATCCAGACCCTTCGACACTACTTTTATTGTAGGTTCGTCTAGTGTTTGTTTTGACAGATTTTAGACCATGCGTTGTTTATTGTTCGCGTCTGTGGTCAGGGGTTGCGATTCGTTTCTACGTTGACATGGATGTTTGGCATTTGATTTAATTGTTAATTTTTGATATTGTTCTATTTGTTTATTTTTGCATTCATTATATTTAGAATTTTTTTTAGATTTTTCGCGTTTGTCTAAAGTTTCGATGCAATTATTAAAATCAAATGCCGTTATAACTGTCTTTAACGTACTGGAAACATTTTCTATGGTATTATTTATGAATTGTAGATCGAACCGTTTTTGCTAAATCACCGTTCGTAACAACTTTTAATTGCCTGATTTAAGATCTTGGCGCTTCTTCAAATGTCCTTTTTGGTTGATATTTTGACACACGTAGGAATGAGTTTCTGCATTTCTTCAAGAAATTTAACGATGTTATTATATATCTTGCACGCTTTGTTCTAAGATATTCTAATCGGTGAATTTTATTTTTTATTACCAGTCCGTACTGGTTTACATATTGATTTCTTATATTTTCGCGAACACTACATATTGAATAAAGCTATTTTTACCGATTTTATCGCCTTTAATTTACTTATTTTAATTACCAACGTTTCCCGACGACGGGAATGGAAATTAAATCTAAACTCAAGCTTATCACTGCTAGACTTCAAGATACTGTAAGCTCATTCTGCGTAGATCGAACTAAAAATTAATATTCAGAAACTGAAGGTAGCCGGGCTAATTGTGACATCGGGACGTGAAAAATCTCTGTCCCAGCCCCCCTAACTTGGCTAACAGCGCTCTAACTTGGCTAGAGTCCTGCACACGCACCATGCACGTCCTGAGCAGCACCACGCACGGGCCACGAGCTTCTCCCACACACGCACTGGTGTCAGTGTGGGCGCTTCTCGAACCGGTGGTCACCGCGGTCGGTGATTGAAATTGGTTGTCGATGTGTAACAAAGTGTGATGATTACCACTACAGATAAAACATCGAAGGCGCATTTATCAAAATAATGTTTTCGTAAACAGTTAATTCATACATTATTTTGTTTGACAATATTTATTGTAGCATTGTGGTCTAATGATTGAAACGTGGGGCATTTATAGATACTGTGCGCTGCCCCACAATAATAGCACTCTAGTGCAGCCAGCTGCTTCAAACTAGTAGGCTTAGACTGAGTGGTGAGCACCGAACGGTTGACGTTCTGTGCCCGCGATGAAACATTCTTGATCTGTTTACAGTCTAAAAATTGAGAAGATCGAACCCTAATAATAATAATAGCAGTTGACTGACTCACAAAGAATATTAGTATATGTTTGTAAATCATTGAAATTAGGAGTTTTTAAATAAGGATAGTTATTTATTTGATCTAAATACGCCACGGCTAAAATGCGCTTATTTTGATAACGCTTAACAAGTTTATTGAAAGCAATATCTCATAATTATCGGAAGTAAATTTTACAATTTTTTGCGATCCCTAAAGCGGATTCCGATAAGCAAGAAATTAGATAATGAAGTTTAGTAATATTCGCGATTGTTTTATTATTATGAATTAAGGTTATGAAAGTGTCATAAAATATTTTCCAATTCTCAATTTTTCCGTCGAACTTCAGAAGCTCAATTTGGCGATCTAGCTTGTACCTTTTCCCTGTCGGGCGTAAAGGTGTAGTTAACGTCAGCGGACGTTGGGCTGCAGCTTTGTTTGCGCTCCGGTAGGGAAATCTCCGCGGCAAAATTTAGGACTTCATAGTACATATAATCAAACGCAGACATCGCTTGCATATCTATTTTTTCTTTAGGATACAGTGCCAGTTTTAACGAATTAATTTTTTCAGTAAGCTACACATATATTCATCACGAATGTTCTCAATTTTAAGAAATCTAGATTTAAATTGGCTAACTTTAGATGAACTCGAGTCTTTCCATATTTGAGTGAATAAATCGAAAAGAGTTTGAATAGAACGAAAAACATACTCATAAAATAACAGCGAAAAATTAAATATGAATATTAAGTATAATTATTAACGATAGATATTTAAAACAATATTTAAGTTTCTCAAAACAAAATTAACATCCAAATACTGAAGTTAACGTTAACGTTTTTTAACAATTTTAATTAGATAACAATTAACGAACGACTTAACATTCAAAGATATACAAGTATTTATTCAATACATATGTGGTATTATGGTTAAGGTTTAGAATCAAGTCGCCTTAATAGGGTGGTGGGGGCGGGGGGGAAAGGGTGGGGGAGGGGTAGATTTTCCCCCCCGCCGGACGTGCCTATTTTTTTTATATTAAATGTTGAAGATTAAAATTTTTATTGAATGATTTTGGAGAAAAATCGCTTTAATAGGGAGGGGAGGGGGTCCCCCCTCCGCTGAAGTAATACCAAAATGTAGTCGACGGAGCCCGCTGAGCGGACCTCTTATTTCTGAATGGTTTATAAAAAATAATCACGAAGGGGATGGAGGGGTCTGTTCGCTCGCTTCGCTCGCTCTTGCACCAAGTAAAACACCCAAAATGTTAACTTTTTATAATCATTTCCAAAAACTTCGTAAAATAGCAAGAAATCGGTGTCCAGAGGGGTAGCGAAGTCGTCGAAAAACAGGAGGCAGATAATAACAATAAGGAGCACATTCACGTAAACTCGGAAGCAACGGAATGACGTTTATGACGCGGGTCGTGAAGTCCAGTATGTCTGTCACTTTCAATGTCAACTTCAAAAACATAAAAAAAGTAAGAATTTAGGGTATTTTAAGTTCCGTTTCAGGTATTAATCAGTGATTTATGAATATTTTTAGAAAATGATTTTAAAAATTAGTTAAATATATAAATAAATAATAGTTGCCGGAACTAACATTGCATGGGGGCGTTTAAGACAAGTCCCCTTGAACCCCATGTGACGTGACATACTCCTCAAATTCAGGCGACTTGATTCTAAACCCAACCCGCTATTATTCCAAGACCAAATGAGTAATTTCCATAAACCGTTTTAATATTTTTTCCAACAATAATTATAAAATACCCTCAAGTTATAATAGTTTTTCAAAGCGTAAGACTACCAATGCACATTCAAAATTGAAATACCAAAGTTTTCCTTAGAAATTGAACTTGATATTACCTTAATAAGGAGCGGACTGTATAAAAATAGAAATCCGTAGGTACCCGGATCGTATGGACCAGAAATTATGTTATGGCTTGAATGTTACGCAAAGTGTTTCGTGGGTGGTTTTGGGAACCAGAGAATAACCAGACCAAAGGCTGGCCAACCCGATGATCCCAACCGGGAGAAAACGAATATAGCTTGAGAACTAGGTTGATAAGGCAAGGATACTCACAAGACTGGAACACTCCTCGTGGTTATGGTGAAGTCTAAATATTTATGCTGAAGTTCTAGTGTACATACACAGACACCACACTGCACTTCGAATGTATATGGACACGAGCAATTCCACGATAGTCTCACAACTTCATTTATTGAATATTTTTAATCGAGCGGTAACGAACACGGTTTATGCGTACGCGGCCATCTTGCTTTTTTAGTTTTCTTGGCGATAAGTTCTCTGCTATTATAATGCTTATGCATCTTAAACACCGTCTATATTATTGCTTTTACATCATAGACCTAACTATCATAATTCCTTAATATGGGACTATACATAGTGAAACAGTACTTCGGTAGTCAGCCAACTGACCACCACATCTCCCTTTAAACACGCTCCAGCAACTGTAACCAGTAACTTGACCCATAAAACTTACTATGAATGTTATTGCATGCCTTAAGTGCAAAGCGCGTAGGTATGTTCTGCTAGCGCCTAAAAATCAAGACTCCAACGTTTCGTCGCATGAAATCGTATCTAACAATCATATTGAACATATAAATGAATTTCATTGTCAGAAAAATTAATGATTGTTGAACTTACAATTTTTTTTTAATTCGATTAATTGCTATTTTTACGTAAAAATTGGTTTTAGTGGCTTATGTTGTAGACTTATCAAGTTCGCATGGAGGGGTAAGCACGACAACTTTTGAAAATATAAATTATCTAACTCAATTACTTTTTTAATCTCTTCATCTATCATGTGGGAAGCCAAGGAATGTAAATGGCAGTTTAGTTTTGTTTTGTTTAGTTATAATTAAATGAAACTAATTTTTACGGATTCTATCGCATTTAATTTAAATTTTTAATTCCCGACGTTTCGGGTGCTTTACAGCACCCATGGTCACAGGGGTGTCTGACGTCCTGATGTCATAGTTAGCCCGGCTACCTTCAGTTTTTAAATTTTCATTTTTCGTCTGATCTACGCAGAATGAGCTTACAATATCTTGAAGTTTTGCAGTGGTATACTTGGATTTGGATTTAATTTTATGAATTATAGATCCCAAGCAGATGGCAGCACCCATCCATCTTCTCTATTGAAATTAGGATGTTTTTTAATTTCAATAGCCTCGCGAATTAAATATAATAATTATAATAATTAATAATTATTATATTTAAATATAATAATAATTATAATAATTAACGTTTATTATATTTAATGAAATAACTGCATTTTTAGACCACCTAATTCCATAAACTTTAAAACACAATTCACAATGGAGTTAGAGGCAAACAATTCTTCCGTAAAAATTAGTTTAATTTATTGTAAAGTATTCGCGTAAATACCAGAAATCATTAGTTATAATAATATTAAAAACTATTATTAAAAATAAAACGAAAACTAGTAACTTAATTATCATGCAATCCTACACCCCGCGGTATCGTGCCAAGAATGCTGGATGCGTTTACCCGCTGAATGGCTATACTTAGTCAGTGAGCAAGAAAAGAACCAGTCCTCTTATCAACAGCAGCAACGAGCAGTCGCGGACGGAGTTCCTTTAGAAACTTCACCGCACGTGGACCACACGGATCGATAGTCTCTACAGCAAATGGCACAAATATGTAGTCACCTCTCAGAGACTCATATTTGCGCCACATACTCAGTTCAGCTGCCTCTGATGCCGCCCAGGCTCTAAACGAGGTACCCGTAAGATGAGAGGCCGCCAAAGTGTCTACGCAAGAGGCAATCCCACACTAGGGCTTTACCTCTCCCCCAAAGGACCAATGTCATACCGTCGGGTCTCTTGCCATCGTCTCTAAATATTCCACATGGCTCTAAAAGGGAGGGAAAGAGGGAGGAAAGGGAGAAGCGAGGGAACATTTATAGAGACAAGAGCCCTTCGAATGACATCGTTCAAAGAACCGTGCCGTGAAAACTTAACAGCACTTTTCTTACATGAAAGTCCGTGGAGCCCAAACTTGTCGACGCAGTTACCACTGGGGCACTGATGGGGTTGACTAATCGCCGCTCTTAGTCGGATTCCTACGGCGATGAGCAAGTTTTCCCTATCAAGTAATGTGCCGAGATTACTTAATGGTAAAACGTGTAACCAGTGACAAGATTCCTTATTCGAAACAGCTAGAAGGCGTGTTTAATCTTGGTCTTTCTGCACGCTCTGTACCAACAGAATCTTCCACTGTTTTTGTTGGTTAACTTCCAGTGGAACATTTTCGCCGGGACAGAGCGTTCGCTATGTCTGTCTTGCTTCCGTAGCAAAGTACAGGTCTACTTTATTATTTAAAATGATGTTACATAAGTCACTGACATTATGCACGGAAGCAAGGAAAGCAGGCAATGCAACGCTGGAAAGATTTCTCACACCAATACCAAAGGTAAAGTAGCTTGAGTCCAGGCTGCTATATTTAAAGTTAAATTTAGAATTTTTCTATAGCTATTTTAAGATTATTATCAATATCTTTTAAAATATCAGAACATTTCCTGACTGGACTCGAGCGGAATAAGTATGTAAATCTTGGTACAAGGAGACAATATTTTAAAATAGTAAGAGCAATGTGGGGGTTTAATTTATACAATTTATCCACGTGGTTTAAAAACTGATCAAATTTTGATTTTAAAACAGGTTTAATACTGTCGAAAAACAACGGGGCACCTAGCAGGTATAGCGATTTCGAAGTGACAGTTTTTATTCCTGCAGAAATATGATTGAAATTTTGAATTAAATATAATAAATGAAAGAAAATATTTTTCACATTTATTGCTATTTGGTTCAAGATCAATATTTTTAAAATTTCGAAAAATATGAGTAACATCACTTAGGACGTCATGTGCTCTACCTCCTAGTGTACCGTCGTCTAGGTACCAGGCATTCAGCTTGGATTTCAAATTTGAAATAATGGGTTGAATTTCCATACTGGAAAGTGCTGGACCCAGTGGGTCACCCTGCTGAACACCGAGAGCAGAAGCGATAATAGGGTTTTCGTAAAACAAGTTAGTATTTTGACTTTAACATTGCCAAACGTAATGATACATTTCGGTGGTATTGTTAGCCACTTCTTTCAGCAGGGTTACCCTATCGATAGAGTTAAAAGCATTCCTTTGGTCAACCTTCACAAGAACATCTGCATCAGAGTTTGTTAAAAATGTACGCACTAAATGTACCGCCGCCTCACAGCCACCTCTATGATGATGGGATGAAATTTGGATTAACATTTCCAGAAAGTATAAAGTTACATAATTTTGTAATATCATTAAGAAGTACTCCGTCGGCGTCACCGACAGAAGTGCTTACAAGATCTTTAAGATGTTGAGGCGTAATTCCGTCAATGCCGCCAGCAGAGCCATTCGAAAATGACATAATTGCTTCTAAAGTGTCTTTTTCAGAAATTTGTAAAGGTTGCATAGAAGTCTTGGGGGGCAGCGGTAAACTTTGAGAAAGATTGACCAAAGGATGCTTTTGACGAAGGCCTTCAAGAGTGTTGACATTACGAGGAGCCAGGATGTCGTCTAAGAATAAAATACGGGATGTATTTTTTTAAGTCGCCATCCATTACTTTCGACTCAACTACTTTTTTTAAATCAAATTTAGGACGAAGTCGAGATAAATGAGTATTTATTGGGTAATCAAAATTTTGAAAAGATGTCTCTTTTAGTTGAGACGTAATTGATTTATTTATTGTTTTATCAAAATGAAAATAGGAATACGCGAAAGTAAATAATTTTTGCCAACTCTTTTCACTTTTAGTGAAACAATTTTGAATAGTGCATGACAATGCTTTAGCAAGCTGGATTTTCGCACCTCTAGTAATTCTTTTAACCACTGTTACATTACGATGATAATTGTAAATTTGATTCGAAAAAAGGGAAAAATTTGTGTCATTTGAAGAATTTCTAATAGAGTTATGAATTTGTACGGTAGGCTGTGAAGCCGAAATACTTTTACTATGGCATCGTTTAAAATGTATGTTAAATCCTATTTTACCTTTAAACAGCCTACTGTCGGTACAATTTTGGGTCTGTTTGAATTTGTAGGAAACCCGGTTGTGAATGTAGTGGAGCGGAGATATTCATTATCAAATGTAAACCGATCTCTACAGCACTCAAAAGTCTTTATATTATTATTACATAGCTTCATATTGACTTGAAATGTGCTGTACCCCGAATCTTTACCTGAAACACAATCATTTACGGCCTAAATAGAAGCATTTTGCTCTAAAAATTAAATGTTATCACATTACTTCCCTGGATTTATTCCATATTGATAAAAATTGTATGTATTCGTTATGATTTGACAGCTGACAACGACGCAGCAGAAACATATTCCTTTATAAGTGAGTATTATGTCTGAAATCAAAAATTAAATAATATTGTTGCGCGCCACTATTAATGCCTTGCACATGGCAACACTAGTTACCACTAGCGCCCTCTAGTATCGAGTAGCAGAACTAGGAGAGTCAAGATCCTTCTAGAAATTTCGGGACCGATATGTACTCGAACATTCTAGATGTTTCTACAGTAGAAGGTTCTGGAAAGTATCTGAGGCGCTATATAAGGCCGGTATAGACCACGACTGAGTCAGTATTGAATTGGCGATACAAGCGAAGCCTTCGAAGCGATACAACTGCGAACTAAAGCGATCTGTAGTAAAATTGTGTTTTGTTATTAGTGTGGTTTAAAGTTGTAATTACAAGTAGTGTTGTGTAATTAAAGTGTCAATTTTGGTAATTCACTCGGCAGTTTTTTATTGTCTCGAAACATAAGCTCGTAACAATATTATAACTGTCTTACATATTTACTGATCTATTTGTTGAAATTTGTAAGCCAGAATTGGCCTCTAAAAAATAAAATAGAATAAGTTTAATATACGTAGCTTCTGACAGTAGAAAAATTTTTCATAAAAGTAAAAAAAAAATCCGCTGAGAAATCCCGAAATTTTCGGTGTTTTGAGCAGCTTTGTTATAATTTATTTTACTAAATACACTTTGTTTTGCATTTGCCTCACTCCGCGCTCGGCCGCCGTCGTGAGTGGATTGCTGTATCGTTTGCTTATAGCAGCGGTAATAGGCAGCAAAAATATCGATCGCTGTAGAAATACAAAATATTCCCAAAAGCAAATTTGATAAATACTTGACTAAGGTTATAATCACAGATTAGTATGGGGTATCTATAAAGTTTTCTCATCTGGTTGGGCTGTATAAATACACATATGTTTATCATTTTCATTTTTTATATTACAATTATATATTATACAATTGTAATATAAAAAATGAAAATGATAAACATACATAAATATCAATAAAATAAAATAAATACATAATAATACATAAATACATAAAAAGCCAACCAGATGGAAGCCCTCGGCAGGGGAGACCAAACGACCGAGGGTTAGGGGGAAAGGGAAAGAAACCGACGGACGATGCGGGCGGTATCGAGGAGCACCGCCTTCTGCATTTGAGCTTGGAGCGGTCCGTCACGGAGTCCCAGTCGCCTCAGATGACCCGAGAGACTTACTGGGATTGACCTGTTCGCAGAAACGACTACAGGTATAATTTCGGTCGGCAGTCCACACCACATGTCGGTCACCTCGTGAGCCAGGTCCAGATGTTTTGTTCGCTTATCTGTTTCGCCTTTCACGAGGTTCTCCTCATACGGAATGGTAATGTCGACCAAAAATATCCTTGACTGTGCCCGGTCCATCAGCAAAATATCAGGCTTGTTCACAAGAATAGTCCTGTCTGTAATCACATATTATTATTACAATATTTTGTTTCGCTAAAAGTATATTTATATATACGCCTATTATAAAAGTGTATTTATATATAAATATACTTATACGTACTGACAGGCGAAGTATAGGGCTTCCCCTCACTAAATGGAGTGACGACTTGGTAAGACATGCAAGAAATCAATGGACGCAGGTGGCTTGTGACCGTGCTTTGTGGCATTCCTTGGGAGAGGCCTATGTTCAGCAGTGGACTTGTGAAGGGCTATAATGATGATGATGATGATGCTGACACGTCTTGGACTTCATGAAGTGATCTCAAGGTGTACTTCGGTATCTGCTAATGGAATTCCTCGACGAGTAGAACTAGGTGTACCGAGATTGTGCTCGTTATGTTAGTTATGATGAGACCTTACCCCCGGACTTGACGGAGTGACCTGAAGGTGTACTTCGGTGAATGCTACTGGAACTCCTCAAAGAGTAGAACTAGGTGTACCGAGCTTGGCCTCGTTTTGTTAGTTATGATGAGACCTTACTTCCGGACTTGATGGAGTGATCTTAAAGTGTATTTCGGTGAATGCTACTGGAACACCTCTAAAAGTAGAAACAGGTGTACCGAGTTTGCCCTCGTTTTGTTAGTTATGATGAAACCTTACCTCTGGACTTGATAGACTGACCTGAAGGTGTACTTCGGTGGATGCTACTGGAATTCCTCGAAGAGCAAAATTAGGTGTGCAGAGTTTGGCCTCGTTTTGTTAGTTATGATGCGACCTTACCTCTGAACTTGATAGAGTGACCTGAAGGTGTACTTCGGTGAATGCTACTGGAACTCCTCGAAAAGTAGTAATAGGTGTGCTGAGTTTGGGCTCGTTTTGTTAGTTATGATGAGACCTTACCTCTGGACTTGATAGACTGACCTGAAGGTGTACTTCGGTGGATGCTACTGGAATTCCTCGAAGAGCAAAACTAGGTGTGCCGAGTTTGGCCTCGTTTTGTAAGGTATGATGGGACCTTACCTCCGAACTTGATAGAGTGACCTGAAGGTGTACTTCGGTGAATGCTACTGGAACTCCTCAAAGAGTAGAACTAGGTGTACCGAGCTTGGCCTCGTTTTGTTAGTTATGATGAGACCTTACTTCCGGACTTGATGGAGTGATCTTAAAGTGTATTTCGGTGAATGCTACTGGAACACCTCTAAAAGTAGAAACAGGTGTACCGAGTTTGCCCTCGTTTTGTTAGTTATGATGAAACCTTACCTCTGGACTTGATAGACTGACCTGAAGGTGTACTTCGGTGGATGCTACTGGAATTCCTCGAAGAGCAAAATTAGGTGTGCAGAGTTTGGCCTCGTTTTGTTAGTTATGATGCGACCTTACCTCCGAACTTGATAGAGTGACCTGAAGGTGTACTTCGGTGAATGCTACTGGAACTCCTCGAAAAGTAGTAATAGGTGTGCTGAGTTTGGGCTCGTTTTGTTACTTATGATGAGACCTTACCTCTGGACTTGATAGACTGACCTAAAGGTGTACTTCTGTGAATGCTACTGTAACTCCTCGAAGAGTAGAACTAGATGTGCTGAGTTTAGCCTCGTTTAGAGAGTTATGATGAGACTTTTCCTTCGAACTTGATAGAGTGACCTGAAGATGTACTTCGGTGAATGCTACTGGAACTCTCCGAAGAGTAAAACTAGGTGTGCCGAGTTTGGCCTCGTTTTGTAAGGTATGATGGGACCTTACCTCCGAACTTGATAGAGTGACCTGAAGGTATACTTCGGTGAATGCTACTGGAACTCCTCGAAGAATAGAACTAGGTGTGCCGAGTTTGGCCTCGTTTTGTTATGATGAGACCTTATCTCTGGACTTGATGGGTGACCTGAAGGTGTACTTCTGTGAATACTGTTACTCCTCGAAGAGTAGAACTAGATGTGCTGAGTTTAGCCTCGTTTAGAGAGTTATGATGAGACTTTTCCTTCGACTTGATAGAGTGACCTGAAGATGTACTTCGGTGAATGCTACTGGACCTCCTCGAAGAGTAGTTATAGTTCTGCGAGCTTGGGCTCGTTTTGTTAATTATGATGATACCTTACCTCCGACTTGATAGACTGACCTGACGGTGTACTTCGGTGGATGCTACTGGAACTCCTCGAAGAGTAAAACTAGTGTGCTGAGTTTGGTCTCGTTTTGTTAGTTATGATGACCTTATCTCTGGACTTGATGGAGTGACCTGAAGGTGTACTTCTGTGAATGCTACTGTTACTCCTCGAAGAGTAGAACTAGATGTGCTGAGTTTAGCCTCGTTTAGAGTTATGATGAGACTTTTCCTTCGACTTGATAGAGTGACCTGAAGATGTACTTCGGTGAATGCTACTGGAACTCTCCGAAGAGTAAAACTAGGTGTGCCGAGTTTGGCCTCGTTTTGTAAGGTATGATGGGACCTTACCTCCGAACTTGATAGAGTGACCTGAAGGTATACTTCGGTGAATGCTACTGGAACTCCTCGAAGAATAGAACTAGGTGTGCCGAGTTTGGCCTCGTCTTGTATTTATGATGAGACCTTATCTCTGGACTTGATGGAGTGACCTGAAGGTGTACTTCTGTGAATGCTACTGTAACTCCTCGAAGAGTAGAACTAGATGTGCTGAGTTTAGCCTCGTTTAGAGAGTTATGATGAGACTTTTCCTTCGAACTTGATAGAGTGACCTGAAGATGTACTTCGGTGAATGCTACTGGACCTCCTCGAAGAGTAGTTATAGTTCTGCCGAGCTTGGGCTCGTTTTGTTAATTATGATGAGACCTTACCTCCGAACTTGATAGACTGACCTGACGGTGTACTTCGGTGGATGCTACTGGAACTCCTCGAAGAGTAAAACTAGGTGTGCCGAGTTTGGTCTCGTTTTGTTAGTTATGATGCGACCTTATCTCTGGACTTGATGGAGTGACCTGAAGGTGTACTTCTGTGAATGCTACTGTTACTCCTCGAAGAGTAGAACTAGATGTGCTGAGTTTAGCCTCGTTTAGAGAGTTATGATGAGACTTTTCCTTCGAACTTGATAGAGTGACCTGAAGATGTACTTCGGTGAATACTACTGGACCTCCTCGAAGAGTAGTTATAGTTCTGCCGAGCTTGGGCTCGTTATGCTAATTATGATGAGACCTTACCTCCGAACTTGATAGACTGACCTGAAGGTGTACTTCGGTGGATGCTACTGGAACTCCTCGAAGAGTAAAACTAGGTGTGCCGAGTTTGGCTTCGTTTTGTTAGTTATGATGCGACCTTATCTCTGGACTTGATGGAGTGACCTGAAGTTGTACTTCTGTGAATGCTACTGTTACTCCTCGAAGAGTAGAACTAGATGTGCTGAGTTTAGCCTCGTTTAGAGAGTTATGATGAGACTTTTCCTTCGAACTTTATAGAGTGACCTGAAGATGTACTTCGGTGAATGCTACTGGACCTCCTCGAAGAGTAGTTATAGTTCTGCCGAGCTTGGGCTCGTTTTGTTAATTATGATGAGACTTTACCTCCGAACTTGATAGACTGACCTGGTGTACTTCGGTGGATGCTACTGGAACTCCTCGAAGAGTAAAACTAGGTGTGCCGAGTTTGGTCTCGTTTTGTTATTTATGATGCGACCTTATCTCTGGACTTGATGGAGTGACCTGAAGTGTACTTCTGTGAATGCTACTGTTACCTCCTCGAAGAGTAGAACTAGATGTGCTGAGTTTAGCCTCGTTTAGAGAGTTATGATGAGACTTTTCCTTCGAACTTGATAGAGTGACCTGAAGATGTACTTCGGTGAATGCTACTGGACCTCCTCGAAGAGTAGTTATAGTTCTGCCGAGCTTGGGCTCGTTTTGTTAATTATGATGAGACCTTACCTCCGAACTTGATAGACTGACCTGAAGGTGTACTTCGGTGGATGCTACTGGAACTCCTCGAAGAGTAAAACTAGGTGTGCCGAGTTTGGCCTCGTTTTGTTAGTTATGATGCGACCTTATCTCTGGACTTGATGGAGTGACCTGAAGGTGTACTTCTGTGAATGCTACTGTTACTCCTCGAAGAGTAGTAATTGGTGTGCTGAGTTTGGGCTCGTTTTGTTAGATATGATGAGACCTTATCTCTGGGCTTGATGGAGTGACCTGAAGGTGTACTTCTGTGAATGCTACTGTTACTCCTCGAAGAGTAGAACTAGATGTGCTGAGTTTAGCCTCGTTTAGAGAGTTATGATGAGACTTTTCCTTCGAACTTGATAGAGTGACCTGAAGATGTACTTCGGTGAATGCTACTGGACCTCCTCGAAGAGTAGTTATAGTTCTGCCGAGCTTGGGCTCGTTTTGTTATTTATGATGAGACCTTACCTGAACTTGATAGACTGACCTGACGGTGTACTTCGGTGGATGCTGGAACTCCTCGAAGAGTAAAACTAGGTGTGCCGAGTTTGGTCTCGTTTTGTTAGTTATGATGCGACCTTATCTCTGGACTTGATGGAGTGACCTGAAGGTGTACTTCTGTGAATGCTACTGTTACTCCTCGAAGAGTAGAACTAGATGTGCTGAGTTTAGCCTCGTTTAGAGAGTTATGATGAGACTTTTCCTTTGAACTTGATAGAGTGACCTGAAGGTGTACTTCGGTGAATGCTACTGGAACTCTCCGAAGAGTAAAACTAGGTGTGCCGAGTTTGGCCTCGTTTTGTGAGGTATGATGAGACCTTACCTCCGAACTTGATAGAGTGACCTGAAGGTATACTTCGGTGAATGCTACTGGAACTCCTCGAAGAATAGAACTAGGTGTGCCGAGTTTGGCCTCGTCTTGTATTTATGATGAGACCTTATCTCTGGACTTGATGGAGTGACCTGAAGGTGTACTTCTGTGAATGCTACTGTTACTCCTCGAAGAGTAGAACTAGATGTGCTGAGTTTAGCCTCGTTTGAGAGTTATGATGAGACTTTTCCTACGAACTTGATAGAGTGACCTGAAGATGTACTTCGGTGAATGCTACTGGACCTCCTCGAAGTAGTTATAGTTCTGCCGAGCTTGGGCTCGTTTTGTTATGATGAGACCTTACCTCCGAACTTGATAGACTGACCTGACGGTGTACTTCGGTGGATGCTACTGGAACTCCTCGAAGAGTAAAACTAGGTGTGCCGAGTTTGGTCTCGTTTTGTTAGTTATGATGCGACCTTATCTCTGGACTTGATGGGTGACCTGAAGGTGTACTTCTGTGAATGCTACTGTTACTCCTCGAGTAGAACTAGATGTGCTGAGTTTAGCCTCGTTTAGAGAGTTATGATGAGACTTTTCCTTCGAACTTGATAGAGTGACCTGAAGATGTACTTCGGTGAATACTACTGGACCTCCTCGAAGAGTAGTTATAGTTCTGCCGAGCTTGGGCTCGTTTTGTTAATTATGATGAGACCTTACCTCCGAACTTGATAGACTGACCTGAAGGTGTACTTCGGTGGATGCTACTGGAACTCCTCGAAGAGTAAAACTAGGTGTGCCGAGTTTGGCTTCGTTTTGTTAGTTATGATGCGACCTTATCTCTGGACTTGATGGAGTGACCTGAAGGTGTACTTCTGTGAATGCTACTGTTACTCCTCGAAGAGTAGAACTAGATGTGCTGAGTTTAGCCTCGTTTAGAGAGTTATGATGAGACTTTTCCTTCGAACTTTATAGAGTGACCTGAAGATGTACTTCGGTGAATGCTACTGGACCTCCTCGAAGAGTAGTTATAGTTCTGCCGAGCTTGGGCTCATTTTGTTAATTATGATGAGACTTTACCTCCGAACTTGATAGACTGACCTGAAGGTGTACTTCGGTGGATGCTACTGGAACTCCTCGAAGAGTAAAACTAGGTGTGCCGAGTTTGGTCTCGTTTTGTTAGTTATGATGCGACCTTATCTCTGGACTTGATGGAGTGACCTGAAGGTGTACTTCTGTGAATGCTACTGTTACCTCCTCGAAGAGTAGAACTAGATGTGCTGAGTTTAGCCTCGTTTAGAGAGTTATGATGAGACTTTTCCTTCGAACTTGATAGAGTGACCTGAAGATGTACTTCGGTGAATGCTACTGGACCTCCTCGAAGAGTAGTTATAGTTCTGCCGAGCTTGGGCTCGTTTTGTTAATTATGATGAGACCTTACCTCCGAACTTGATAGACTGACCTGAAGGTGTACTTCGGTGGATGCTACTGGAACTCCTCGAAGAGTAAAACTGGGTGTGCCGAGTTTGGCTTCGTTTTGTTAGTTATGATGCGACCTTATCTCTGGACTTGATGGAGTGACCTGAAGGTGTACTTCTGTGAATGCTACTGGAATTCCTCGAAAAGTAGTAATAGGTGTGTGCTGAGTTTGGGCTCGTTTTGTTAGATATGATGAGACCTTATCTCTGGGCTTGATGGGTGACCTGAAGGTGTACTTCTGTGAATGCTACTGTTACTCCTCGAAGAGTAGAACTAGATGTGCTGAGTTTAGCCTCGTTTGAGAGTTATGATGAGACTTTTCCTTCGAACTTTATAGGTGACCTGAAGATGTACTTCGGTGAATGCTACTGTACCTCCTCGAAGAGTAGTTATAGTTCTGCCGAGCTTGGGCTCATTTTGTTAATTATGATGAGACTTTACCTCCGAACTTGATAGGCTGACCTGAAGGTGTACTTCGGTGGATGCTACTGGAACTCCTCGAAGAGTAAAACTAGGTGTGCCGAGTTTGGCTCGTTTTGTTAGTTATGATGCGACCTTATCTCTGGACTTGATGGGTGACCTGAAGGTGTACTTCTGTGATGCTACTGTTACCTCCTCGAAGAGTAGAACTAGATGTGCTGAGTTTAGCCTCGTTTGAGAGTTATGATGAGACTTTTCCTTCGAACTTGATAGAGTGACCTGAAGATGCTTCGGTGAATGCTACTGGACCTCCTCGAAGAGTAGTTATAGTTCTGCCGAGCTTGGGCTCGTTTTGTTAGTTATGATGGACCTTACCTCCGAACTTGATAGACTGACCTGAAGGTGTACTTCGGTGATGCTACTGGAACTCCTCGAAGAGTAAAACTAGGTGTGCCAGTTTGGCCTCGTTTTGTTAGTTATGATGCGACCTTATCTCTGGACTTGATGGAGTGACCTGAAGGTGTACTTCTGTGAATGCTACTGTTACTCCTCGAAGAGTAGTAATTGGTGTGCTGAGTTTGGGCTCGTTTTGTTAGATATGATGAGACCTTATCTCTGGGCTTGATGGAGTGACCTGAAGGTGTACTTCGGTGAATGCTACTGCAACTCCTCGAAGAGTAGAACCAGGTGTGCCGAGATTGTGCTAGTTATGTTAGTTATGATGAGACCTTACCCCCGGACTTGACGGAGTGACCTGAATGTGTATTTCGGTGACTGCTACTGGAACTTTTTGACGAATAGAACTACAATTTACATTTTTTTTTACTATCATATGAGCATTATGAGTACACTTTTGGCTTTTACAAGCTGTGTACATTATATTTCCTCGGTGTAAAAACTGTAAGAGTTACACAAATATAATATACTAGCTGTTCCCCGCGACTTCGCTCGCGTGGAACTATTTTGCACGGATCCCGAAAATAAAAGAAACTAAATTACTCCTTATAAGATCAGCTATCTGCCAGTGAAAGTCCCAACCTAATCGGTTCACAGGTTTTAGCGTGATGCGTGCTCAGACAGTCTGAAACGCATCATGCAAACAGATAGTCGTGTTAGAGTTTTATTGTAGTGTAGATAGATAATCTAGGCTCACGTGTCTGCCATGCGTAAGTATCATATCATATTTAGCGATGAGCGATGTTTTCCCCCGCCTCACCTGCAGTGCGCCCGACCGACCTGTGAGCGCCGGACCGCGCAAATTTATACCGTCGTAACTTTTAAAATATTTGACCAAATTACGTAGTTTAAAAGACAAAGCTTGTCTACTTTGAATATCAGAAGCGATCAAAGTATTTATTTTGATAAAAATCTATTTGTTATTGTAAAATATGCATTGGAAATAAAGTCTCACATTTTATTGTACTTATGGTTAACAATTTTGGTAATAATGGCTTACACATAATATATATTTATATATTATATATTTATATAAATATATATTATTATATATTTTATTATATATTTATATATAAATACACTTTTATAGTAGACGTATATTTAAATATACTTTTAGCGAAACAAAATATTGTAATAATAATGTGTGATTACAGACGGGACTATTCTTGCGAATAAGCCTGATATTTTGCTGATGGACCGGGCACAGTCAAGGATATTTTTGGTCGACATTACCATTCCGTATGAGGAGAACCTCGTGAAAGGCGAAACAGATAAGCGAACAAAATATCTGGACCTGGCTCACGAGGTGACTGACATGTGGGGTGGACTGCCGACCGAAATTATACCTGTAGTCGTTTCTGCGAACGGGTTAATCCCAGTAAGTCTCTCGGGTCATCTGAGGCGTCTGGGACTCGGTGACGGACCGCTCCAAGCTCAAATGCAGAAGGCGGTGCTCCTCGATACCGCCCACATCGTCCTCCGGTTTCTTTCCCTTTCCCCCTAACCCTCGGCCGTTTGGTCTCCCCTGCCGGGGGCTTCCATCTGGTTGGCTTTTATGTATTTATGTATTTATGTATTTATTTTATTTTATTGATATTTATGTATGTTTATCATTTTCATTTTTATATTACAATTGTATAATATATTTATACAGCCCAACCAGATGAGAAAACTTTATAGATACCCCATACTAATCTGTGATTATAAATATAATAACCTTAGTCAAGTATTTATCAAATTTGCTTTTGGGAATATTTTGTATTTCTACAGCCTATATCGTGGAGGCAGTTAACAAACATAAATTGCCTAGGACAAACATCCAGACCCGGAAAAATTATTTGTAGGACATACAAATACTTGTTCCGTGCGAGATTCCAATCCGCACTCCTTAGCACCGCAGCTCATTGCTAAGCCACTCGCCACGGCGCCGTCAAAAAAATCAAACATTATCACGTATAAGAGAAAGTATAAACAGATAGTGCTTTTGCGTAATTTTTTTTTAACTGTCTTGTAAGGTATACCCATTCATTCGTTTCAACTTTCGTGACGCTTGAAATTATAAACATAGAGATAAAAGTTATATTTCAAATTTTGTCATTGTAATTGTTTTAATCGTTTGTAGATTCTAGTACTCCTGCTCGAATATCGAATGTTCAATCGATTGCGCCACGAAATAGACAAACGGCGCTCGGTGATGATGCCTAGAAAAAAGTATGAGAGCTCGGATGTCACTGACGAAAAGAATTATGTCAGAAACACGATCCGGAGATGTTAGTATATATCTCTATCATTAAACTAAATATTCAAATCGTCGTTGACGCCGCAAATGGGCGAACCTCAATTTTTCAAAAAATTATAGGAGAGCAAGAAAACATTTATTATTCCCCGATTACTAGCATTTTTTTATCAGAAAATTAATCTTATTTGTAGTTTTCTATTAAGTCTAATATATTTAATTTTCTGATGAAAAAAAGCTAGTTTTCGGGTAATAATAAATGTTTTCTTGCTCTCCTGTAATTTTTTGAAAAATTGAGGTTCGCCCCTTTGCGGCGTCAACTACGAAATGTAGTATTTTTTTGTTTATATAGTCTTCGAATTATTGTGATTGCCACAATAATTCTAACAAATTGAATTATTATAAAAACTTTGTTATTATAATTTTTAATAATAATTCAACTTGTATATTTTAGACTATTGTTTAAAGAAAATTCTCTTATTTACAGCAAGAGAATCTATAAAGGAAAAGATGCTTGTAAGCCGAGTTTGGAAAATATATTTTAGTTTATTCGGGAAATCAACTTTTGCTTTAAAGGATATCAATTATTCTGTGAAAAAAGGTACGAATCAAAGATATTTTACGATTTGTATTGTAAAATATTTGTAATACATCAAAAAGGAATTCGTAAAACTTTCTAATGTTTACAAGTTTATTAATTAAAGCTTCTTGATTATATAATTTTAAAAGCGACAACTATAATCTATAATATGTCGGTATGTTAACACAGGTGAATGTTTTGGCTTGACCGGCTTCAGTGGCTCCGGCAAAACAACCCATTTTAAAGTTATTACCTGCGAAGATTATGTAACGAAAGGAAAAATTTTTGTTAACGGACACTACGCTCATCATTTCAACGCTACGCGGGTAAATATTTCATTTATTGTCTTCGTCATGCTGCAGCTATGCAAACTATACATAGCACATACATGCATTATGAATGGTTCGGCTCAACCGAGATAGAAATACGATCCCACAGAATACCAACGTGAAACGGCAGAATCATGCTGCTGTGTTCCGTATTGTGTGTGTAGAGAACCGGAGAACATTTTACTGGTAACTAGGCAATCTTAGTACTCAGGGGTAACAACGCATCAGCATTTTGCTGCTTGTGGGAGCTGGTCTGCTTGGGTCCGCTATACCCTGAAAAGCTCCAAATTTTTATCGTTTTTGTACATCAAAGAACATAGTTTCTGGCTCAGTTGTCGTTTTCCATACCGAATATACTATGATATATATATAGTATTTTGTACTAAAGCGAGGAAACCTGGAATTAATTTCACCGTACCTTCCCCGTTCAGATGAACATCATTTCAAAATGGCAGTAGATTTTGTAGGCTTTAAAAATTACATTTGATTAACGAAATTAATTTTCTTACGTCAAAGAAATAAAAATAATTTATTTTATTTTGTTTCATTACATTTTATTTTATTTTATTTTATTTCATAATTGGGGATAGATGTAGGTGTATATGGGCTACAGCATCCAATTACCATCAGGTGGACTATGTGCTCGTACGCCACTCTTATACTATGAAAATCTTAACTGAAAGCCTTCTTCAAGCTTTTCTGAGTAGTAGAGTATACAGTGAAGCCCAACCTCTCAGCTTCGTATTCGAGCTTGAAATTTACTGTCAAGTTCTCGCTTCCCCCTTCTCAATTAATCTAGTTTATTATTTTCAGTATGCCTACTCTCTGGGCTATTGTCCACAATCTTACGGTCTGGATTACTTCCGATCTGGTGAGAGCAATATGAAAATGCTATTGCGCCTCCGAGGTCTCTCAAATCGTAAAGCACAAGATGTGACTAAGGCTTGGTTCAATACCATTGGTAAGATAGTTGATTTAATAATAATTCATATTTTTTTGTTATAATGGAGAATGTACTCCAAATGTCCGCCTCTCACACACGAAGTGCAACTTGCTTATTGAATGACGAGGCAATGGCAACGAAGTTTTATTCATAGGATCGTCACAGCCTCTTAAAAGTCCACAGTTGAACAAATGCCTCACCTATATAATGCCCTATATATTTGTTATAGTTGCGATGCTTGACAGATGGTTAGCAACCGCATTTACTTTTATAAAATTAGTGCCAAACAAACTTATAATCCACCTTAAAGGTAAGCTAATGCTGTCCAAGGACATATGCAACCAATTTCAAACTACGGCTAAGGACTTAGGTGGAATGGCTCACATAGTTATTTTGGCTCTTTATACCCTTCAGACCGAATCAAATATTTTATCGGGAGAAATAAGCAAGAGAGTGGTATCTACTCAGTCGGTCTCCCAGGCAAAAAAGAAGTCCTAGACCACCTGCTATCAGAAAAATGCTGGCCCATCTCTTATAAGTAAAAGCGAAAAATTTATTTATTTATTTATTTATTCTTTATTGCATTCTTCGATGATTCGAAAAGAATATACGAGGCACTTTTTAAAGTTCGCGGAATGGGGGGTAAGGAGTGGAAATAAAAATCCAAATTTATTTTTCCTTTTCTATATATAGACCTGCTACCCTAATACATTTTTCGGATCTTTCAATTAACTCATGTATATCCTCAAAAAAATTGATTTATCTTTGTCTAAAAAACTTCACTTCTTCATCACTTAAGAACTTTTTCCCACGAAGTTCTTTTTTTAAGTTTGGAAATAGATAATAATCACTGGGGGCCAAGTCAGGACTATAGGGTGGGTTGGCAAAATTTCGAAGCCCACCTTCTGCAGGGCAGCCATCGCAACATGGCACTTGTGAACAGGCGCGTTGTCGTACAGAAGAAGGATTCCTTTGGTCAATTTTCCCCTTCTTTTCTCCTTTATGGCTTCCTTCAATTTTGTTCTAGGATTGAAGCGTAGTAATTTCCGGTTATGGAGACACCTTTATCTTTATAATTAATCAACAGGATTCCTTCTGAGTCCCAAAAGACTGTCGCCATGATTTTGCCAGCCGATTGTGCCACCTTAAATTTCTTGGGTGTCCTGTCCTGTTTGAACTCAGGTTCATAATGGTGAACCCAAGTTTCGTCACCAGTAAAAATTCGATCCAACATTCCATCTTTGTCTTTCATACAAAGGTCCAAAATGCACGAGAACACTCCACGCGCTGTTGCTGTTGAGGCGGCGTGAGCATTCTAGGCACCAATCTTGCTCTGACTTTAGAAAGAATTGTGAAAATGGTTGTATCTGATAATCCAACCATTTCTGCGAGCTGTTTTTCTTTAGGCGGGCATCTTTTAATATTAATTTTTCGACTTTTTGAATAATTTCCGAAGTGGTCACCTCGATCGGCCTTCCTGGCCGTGGGTCGTCTTCTAGTGACTCTCTGCCTTGTTTAAAAAGGGTATGCCACTTTTAAACCATAGTTTTACTTGGACAAGAGTCTCCGTAAACGGATGACGTCTCTTCCAATATAGTCTGAACTGATTTTCCGCGCTTGATAACGAACTTTGTAACGGCACGGAACTCGATTTTCTCCATATTTCACAATTTCTTCCCGATTGAGTAGGAGTAGTTGAGTAGGAGTAGTAAGATATCTCTAGTGCAGACTCTCATATTGCCAATTTCAGATAACATTGAATTCTGTTATTTAGATATATTTTTTATAGGATAGGATGACACACGAGCACACAGTCCACCTGATGGTAAGTGGTTGCTGTAACCCATAGACATCTAAATCTATCCTCAATAAAGAATCAAAATGCAGACGCGTTGTCACCCGTGAGGATTAGGTTGGAATGCCCCTTTTTCAGTAAAAAGGGTCTCCGGTTCTCTACACTCCATACGAAACACAGCAGTGTTAAGCTGCTATTTTACGCTAGTATAGAGCGTGATTCTTCCCCAGTCGAGCCGACCCATTCGTGCTACAACTATACTACTAATATAGCTGCAGTATGGCTCTGCCACGCACAAAAGATGCTGCTTAGATGCTGCTGAGGGGCAAACTAATAAACCTATTAATGTCCATATTATCTAGAAATCGTTCCACTTTTGTTCATTCTCCCGATGTACCCCGTAGATCCCTTGGGATTTCATGGATTGGTATTGTATGCTATAACTCTGTTAAAATTTCGATCTTTCAATACCAATCTCTGTTTTCATTATTTTTCTGTCAATATGGAATTTACTACCCTTCTAGGATTCATTATGCTAAGACAGTGTCTGTGTTTAAAAGGACGTTAAAGAGCTCTACCTTTCACTTCATAAAAATATAAACGTAATATGAATATATGTGTATATATTTATAATGTATATTGTATAAAAGTGCCCTTAGGTGCCTTTAGGAGTACCCTTAACCGACGAGCGTGTATGCGTAGATATATGGATGTAAAGGAGGCGAGAGAGGTGTGTCAGGATCGTGCCAAATGGAAGTCCGTAGTCTCTGCCTACCCCTCTGGGTGACAGGCGTGAGTGTTTATGTTTTATGTTATAAAAGTGCACACAGAGACTACTTCTATTTCCTTTAACTATACTTCAATAAGAAATTTCAACATTTAAATTGTGCATGTGTTCTTTTTTCTATTTTTCTATTAAAGTTCATACAATATAAACTAATAAATTAATAAATAAATATTAAAATAATAACGGCCTTTAGACCGAATTCTCGTCACGGCGGCTTGCTTCCGTGAGGGATGTATAAGACAGGATTATAGTGCCAGAGTGTATGCGTAAGGGTGCACTCTCTAATCTCTCACTTTCATGGTCCGATTGGAGAGTAAACCGACACAACCATAGAGAGATCAGGCGCAGACCCAATGGCTTTACGTGCTTTCTAAAACGCAATAACTGATTTTTGCCCGACCCGGGATTTGAACCCAGTCACGTTTACTACCACCAGAATAGGCAATCAGAAATAAATACCAGAGTGACAGGGTAAGAGTGAAATAATTTATCAATATATCTCTTTATTAAGGATCTGAATTTCGTCCGATTACAATGTGGTTGTCTTCAAGGCAAGAGTGTGATATAAAAAACAATTACGCAGTCGTTTACAAACTCATCCAATACAAAAATATAAATGAAAACTATGCTGTACTCAGGCTTGAAAGGTCACGCAAAGAAGGCGGTATGGCGTTACAGCTTGGGCATGAGGCGGCGGCTGGCAATTGGCTGCGCGCTTTGCTCTGGTGACGTAAAACTACTGGACGAGCCCACCGTGGGGATCGATGTCGCCGCCAAGCACGTCGTATGGGCCGTGATTAAGCGTGGACTTTCCGATGGCAACGCCGTTGTGCTCTCGTCTCATAAGTAAGGTTTCCTCAAATAACGTACATACACATTTAATTTTCTTGGCATATAGTTTTTTATTAGCTGATGATATATTGGAGATTTTCAAACTCAAACTCAAAAAACGAGGTGTTCCATGTTGCTCCTAAGGGGTGATAACGCATTTGCATTCAGATTCTTAATCGAAGATAAATGTATATATATATATATATATATATATCGCGGCGATCCATAGACATATATATATATATATATATATATATATATATATATATATATATATATATTTAAAGATATAAAACTATGGATAGCCGCGTCCACTTAACATCAGGTGGACTGTGTGCCCGTTTATCACGCCTATTCTTTAAAAAACTGTCAGTAGCTTCACAAACATATACAGGGTATTTTTGAAACGCTCCCGAAAACGAAGACAGATGATAGTACTAAGAATACCTATGATGATGGGTCACAAAGAAATTCGATCCCGAGGAAAAAAAATTCACGTCATATACACATCTGTATATCTGAACGTGACGGTCATGCAAGTTCAGTGCTTTTCCCCATCCCAAAAGTACCCTACGTGCCTAAAGTATTTTTTGAAGTGAAAACTCACTTCAAAAAATACTTCGTTATAAATGTATGTATAAAATAAATAGTTCTTTCTTTACTTTCTTTTATTATCTATTCTTACGACATCTACGGTCTAGGTACAGACCTACGGTTGGGTTGGAATTTTGAATTCGCTTACTCTTCATATGATATATGGTTAGGCAAAAAACGGTATTCAGATTGAACGATATGAACATCTGAACATGAGTCACAACAGTTTGTTAAAACATTTGTGTTAGGAGATTATTGTAATGAAATTGCAATCTGATTTTATTTGTTCAGTATTTAATGTGTTTGCATGCATGTAACAGTTTAACGGAAGAACCGATTACAGAAAATTTGTATAATTGTATTTTTCGGAATGAAGTTCTTTATCGGACGGTACGGATTTGACGGATAGGGGCTAGGCGACAAAAAGTGTAAGATTTTTCCGTCCCGACCCCTTCTGACGTAGTGTAGATGGCCCTGGCGGCTATAAGGAAGCGAGATGGAATAATATTCATCTCCCTCGCACTTTTTCTTAACTTGCCATGAAAAAAATATTATTTTATTTTAAATGACGCTTCATTTTAATAGACGCTAGTAATTCATTTATTTGCATTTGTTAATCAATAATATAATACGTTTATCAATAATAATATACTACGAAAGGAACTTCGTTCCTACCGAGTGTTCCACGACACTCACGCATGTTTTTATTTATTTATTTTTTTCTTTCCTTATAGCGGTGCACTTTACTAAAAACGATCAGTTTACTTAAATCAAAAAAAACCGACCAGAGACAAATGAATTTCCTTATTTCAGTATGGAAGAGGTAGAGCGCCTATGCAATCGTTTAACGATTCTGGACTCGGGCGAGATGGGAGTACTGGGGTCTCTCAAAGCCTTCAAGAACTTGTACGCACCTGGTCGTACCATTTTTTTTAAATTGCGAGTCTCTGTCTTAAATTGTGAGTAGATTTTTGTTACAAGCTATAAAATTTGTATATGTGTATGTAATATGTGTGTATACAGGGTGTTAGTGAAACGCTCCGAAAACGAAGACAGACGATAATACTAACGATACCTTTGATGATGGGTCAGAAAGAAAATCGATCCCGCGGAAAAAAAATCATATTTTCACAACGTTTTATTAGCTTTATTCAGGCTCCATCATGTTAGTAAATGAAACGATAATTTCATTAAAAAAATCATGAAAATACTTAAACATAGAACCAGCAGTGCAATTTAAATCAGATGATTAGGGTCAATATTCGCACGGACGCCGAATTCGCGCGGCCCGCAGCTAACGATCGTACCAATAGCCAATACCTAATAATTTACAACACTTACCTAAATACCTAACATATCTACTAAACCTACTATTTTGCCACTGTGCTTGTCTCCATCTAGCCACTTTAATTCTAATTCATAGGTTAAATAAACCAAATACTTGGTTCGATTCCCCGCTAATGAAAAATTTATTTAAATCAAATGTTAACAAGGTAAGAGTCATGCTTTTTTATCCATCGTGTAGGTATGTATATTATTCTGATGTATTCAGTTATGTACCTATTCAGATCAGTTCAATACTAAGTTATTTAAAAAAAATAGGTATAAAACAGCTTACCGATCTAAATCCTGCGTGGCCTTATGAGATTCTCCAAGGCACATTAACATGTTGTTGTATTCACGAGCGCGTAGGCATTATTAAAACAAAACAAGAAACACAAAATGTAACAACAAGAATAATAACAAAAAGTAATAATATAATAATATGTCTCTATTTTGTTTCCTGAGACAGCAGAACAGAAAAACCTGTGGTGAAAACAGTAATACCTCACTCTGAAAATGAGCACCTGAGAAGAAAAAATTGTAAGATATGTATTATCAGTGAAAATAAATATAATAAAATACGCGCAATTGCAGAAGGTAAGCTTCAAAATTCACAAATATGTCACTACTTAATGCCATACGCTGGAATAATAAATAATATGGTACGTGACTTGGAACCCAAGCTAAGAAAATTTACTTTAGACGACTACAGTATAATTTTGATTGGAGAAACAGACTTCAAAACAACCAAGGAGTGTTCAAGTATAATTACAAGCATAAGAGAAGTGCTAAATAATATTCAACATACAAATGTTATACTTTGCATGCCCACGTATAAAATATGTGCAAGTAATGTAACAATATATAATTGGAGAGTAGAAAATTTTAATAATCTACTTTACCAAAACATATTAGCCCACGAACATGCTTTTTTTGTTGACAAAACAAAAACCTTACATGAGATTCCAAAATGTACAGAAAAAATACGGGAACAGTAAATAATTTTGACATGCAAATAATTTTCGAAGACATCATTGAGCTCATAAACTATGTGAATAATATTCACTGTAAGAATACATATTGTGAGCAAATTGAAGATATAAAAAATCAACAGACAACAGAGCAGTTTTTCTATTATAATCACTTGAATTTAATACATCAAAACATTGCTGGCTTACTGAATAAGAGTAATGAGCTAACTGGATGTCTTGAAGAAATGTCAGATAAAGATATTGAAATTGACACAACCTGTTTATCAGAACATTTCATGATAGCGGGTCATGAAAAGCTATTGTTAATACCCAATTACATTTTGGCACCATGCTACTCAAGAAAAGACTGTAAAAGAGGCGGAACATGTATCCTTGTGAAGAAAGGTCACCGGTATAAAGAAATTCCAGATATAGCAAAACTCTCCATAAATGAGGTATTCGAACGTTGCGCTATTGATTTAATTAATTACAAAACTATTATTGTCTGCATATATAGGGTATCAAAGTCTAATAAATTAACTCTATTTTTTGAACAATTGGAAAAACTGTTACTATACATTTTATATAGAAAAAAAACCAAGAGAAATGTCGTAATTGCAGGTGATTTTAACATTGACTGTCTTAAGCGTAATAACGCTTTAATGGAATTGGAATGTTTGCTCTTAAACTTTAATCTAAAATTGGAAATAAATCAGCCAACGCGACTTACAAGCATGACGTGCATTGATAACTTTGCACATTATCTGAAGAAGTGTAAATCTGATGTAATAGACTTTGGCTTATCAGACCATACAGCACAAATATTGAAATTGCCGGTTCATAAAACTTTCATAATTAACCAGTGGCAAATAAATAGACGTGACTATAGTCAAGAAAACATGCAAAAATTTAAAGCATATTTAAAGTGTATATCTTTCTCTGATATCTATAATACTGATAATTCAAACATAGCCTTCAATGCGTTTATAGATACTTTCACACTCCTTTATAATTTATGTTTCCCTTTTAAAAAAAATACTATTAGAACTAAAGAAAAATTGCAATGGCTAACACGTGGAATAAAAATTTGTAGCAAAAAAAAAGAGAGCTAATGTGGAACTATATGCTAAATCGAAATGAGATAAACAAAATAAAATTTAAAAAATATGCCAATCTTTATAAAAAAATTACTCAACTAACACAACGAGTTCAAAACAACCATAAAATAAAAACAGCGGTTAATAAATCTAAAGCTACGTGGTCAATAATAAATAGATCAAAAATGAATGTGCCAAAGCATATGACCACTTCCATAAAAGTAGGTAATAAAACTTTAACCAGTCTACAGGAGATCATGAATGCCTTTAACAATTTTTTTATAGATAAAATAAAACCAATATCACGGACAGGAAAGCAAGTAACTTCAAATATTGTCAAATCAACTCGGTCAATGTTTATGGCACCGAGTACACAATATGATATACTTAAAATCATAAGATCACTCAAAAATACCACAAGTGTAGGACATGATGGGATCTCAACTAAAATTATAAAGTATGTTGCTTATTATATTTGCGATCATCTCAGCCATATTTTGAATATTTGTATAAGCACAGGAACTTATCCGGAAAGTTTAAAAACTTCAATTGTTAAGCCATTGTTTAAAAAAGATGACAAACAAAGTATGAACTGCTACAGACCCATTGCGCTTGTTCCTATACTATCAAAAGTTTTTGAAAAATATATATATTTAGAAATTTATAACTTTTTAGAAAAATTAAACATTCTTACAGAAGACCAAAAAGGATTCCGCAAAAACAAAACCATAAATATGGCTATTTTTGATTTTTTAAATAGAGTGATGATGAATGTTGACAAAAAGACACCGGTATGCGCGATCTACTGTGACATGACTCAGGCTTTCGATTATGTTGACCATGACATCCTGCTCAGTAAATTGGAAGCCTATGGCATCAGAGGAAACCTATTAAATCTCATGGAATCCTATCATAAAAATCGAACACAATATACCGAAATTTCTAAAATAAACATTAACACCAAAAAAGAAGAAACATGCAAATCAAACAAACAAATACTTAAATATGGTGTCCCACAAGGGAGTGTGTTGGATCCTTTGTTGTTTATCATCTACATAAATGATTTACCAAGAATAACAAAATATCAAATATCGCTCGTTGCCGATGACAGAACGGTCACAATAAACTCTATCAATAAAGATACATTTGAATGTGACATAAATAATACAATCAATTTAATAATCAACTGGTTAAATAATAACAATTTAAAAATAAATCTCCAAAAAACAAAAATTTTGCACTTCAGTCAACGCTTAGCAACACCAAATATTAACGTTAATTATCAAGGTACAGAAATCAACCAAGTAAACACAACAAAATTTCTAGGTGTAACTATTGATAAAAGTCTGAACTGGAAAGCGCACACAGAAGAACTAAACAAGAAAATTAGTTCTTCTACTTATGCGCTCTATAAACTCGCATCCGTCGTAAATATTGATGCGCTTCTCATGGCTTACCACGGTATTGTTGATTCTATCTTGAGGTTTGGCATCATATTCTGGGGAAATTGTACTAATAAGGAAATTATATTTAAATCCCAAAAAAGGTGCATCAGGGCTATGTTTGGTCTTAAAATTACTGATAGCTGCAGACCATATTTTATTGAGTACAAAATTTTAACCTTGCCCTCCTTATTTATATATGAAGTAACATACTTCGTTCAAAGTAACCCTAAATTGTTTAACAAACTATCAGACGTTGCAATTCGCAATCGCCGGAATAATAAAAGGTTATGCGCAATTAGATCAAGAACGGCATTGATGCTTAAAAGTATTTTCTGTCTGGCGCCAATAATATATAATAAAATCCCCAAACCCATAAAACAATTGTCTACTACACTTTTTAAGCTACATCTTAAAAAATATGTGATAACCAAATGTTATTACAGCTTGCCTGATTTCTCAAATGATTGATTTTTTTAAGCTAAATATTGAATTGTGACATTTCTCTAATGCAATCTTAGGAGATGCCATTGAAATTGTTGCACATCTAGAATTATGTCCGTAAGGTTAGTTTTTATCTTGTATAATTAGTAAAACATGTAGCTCGTTTTTAAGTTTATAACACCTTTATATTTTTACTCATGTTTTACAAAATAAATATCTTTATCTTTATCTTTAATAACAACAAAAATTTAATAAACAAAACGATTGAACTGTTGCTCACGCGCACGTGACAGTCTACACGAAATTATCTCAAAAACTAAAATTAATAACCAATCCCGCCAAAACAAATGCCTACCGCTAAGTTCGTGCGTCCTAACGTCCTTGCGGTTAGCACTTTGATCATTTCACAGATCGTTAAACCGTTACAATATTGCCAACCTTAATTTCATAAGTTTAGTTATCCCTACGATTAGTCTTCATTTGGAATTTAGAAGTTATAGTTGTTATTTTTATTACAATTAGACAATCAATTGTACCCTGACGTAACAAGCAGTTCGTTACTACAAAAATTATATTGAAATTAATAAACGTACCTAATTGGGTACTCACACAATTATAAACACTATTTCATCGTTATCTTTGATTTTGTAAATAAAAATAAAAATCAAATGGTACTGAATAATTTAATACTTAAAATCACTTGCAATTATGATTCACAGTTAATTAATTAACCTATCAGAATTAATCTTTATTAATAATTTTACTTTATTTTAATGGACTCCGTTTTTAATCCGTCCAATACTTTGATTTTAAAAAGAGGTACGTCAAAACTATTAAAAATTACTTGCAAGTTATTTTATGATTGCTGCCTCTAATTCTTATGTCACCTGCAAACAAATCTTAATATGTGAATTTCGGTACAACATGGCAGCGTTGTCAACATAAATTTGTCAAATTCCCCGAAAATCCATGGCAAATTCCCTAATTTAAGAACAAAACTTCAACAGATTCCCCACAAATTCCACTTAATTTTATTTTAAGAAATGAAAAAATTTTGAACTAATTTTATAAGATTTATTTTTAAACTCATTTTTTTTCTTTTTTACAGAACTTTTTTCTCACACTCCATATTTTTATAACAAGCATTTTTTACTCCATGGAGTATTTGTAATTCCTTCCCTTGTTGGCATTAAAAAGTATCTGCCACAGTATCTGCATTTATATGCATGCGGTTCTCTGCTTTAAAATTTAAAAAATAAAGAAATGAAAAGCATTAAATGATACACAAAAGTTACCGAAATAAATCAAAAAATTAAATGTGTTGCAATGAAGATAATTATAAAACAGGAGTCATTCGATATTCATAAGTAACCTAGCAAAATGTTGAGATAAGTATTTAGATTTCTTGAAAAAAGGTTCTGACTTGGCCCTGGCTATCGATTTTAAAAATCCCCGCATTTTCCCCCCATAATACCAATCCATAAAATTCCCAACCAACTTTAAATTCCCAATATCTCTACCGCAATTTGGGGAATTCCCCACATCTTGCCAACGCTGACATGTGTAAATTCCACAGCGACATGAGTCGGCCGGGCGTCGGCAGCGCGTGTGTGAAAGGGAAGGGTAGAGTGAGTAGTAATACCTAATGCATTGTTTCGTACCGGGCTAGATAAGAGTTTGGTGTCCACGAGAATATTGACCCTATTGTCAGCTGATTTTATTTTAAGTTTCACTGCTGGTTTTATGTTTAATTATTTTCATGATTTTTTTTATGAAATTATCATTTTATTTAGCTGTACTAACATGATGGAGCGTGAATAAAGCTAATAAAACGTTGTGAAAAGATGATTTTTTTTCCTCGGGATCGATTTTCTTTCTGACCCATCACCAAAGGTATCGTTAGTACTATTATCTGTCTTCGATTTCGGGAGCGTTTCACAAACACCCGGTATGTGTTTGTATAATATGTGTATGTGTATATATATTTAAGCAAACATATATAAAAGACCTGGTTAGACATGCAGGGAGTCGATGAATGCAGGTGGCTTAGGACCGTGCTTTGTGGCATTCCTTGGCGGAGGTCTATGTTCAGCAGTGGACTTGTGAAGGGATGTAATGATGATGATTATGATGATACATATTATATATAAAACAGCATGTGTTGAGCCGTTATATATAATTTCATTCATTCATTTTCATTCATTGCCATAGTTGCCACGCTGGGCGCCTGCCCAGAAAGTTACGTAATCTATGTAAAGATCATTTTTAGATATTATTAGGAAAATGCTACAGCCCATCTCGTGGTTTTTCGCTCTGTCGCCTTTAACGACACCCACGGGACGATATAAAGTAGTGGCACATAATAAATAATAGTACTACGTACAGAAGTTGCACTCCTTTGATGTTGACTGCTTGCCGAAGTTTTAATAGCCTACATAATTATTATTAATCAGATAAATCGCACGCAAGCTAAATAAATCTTTATCGCTGCACGCGAGTGTCCGTATTACTTTGCATCTTTTCCCATTCCTACGTCACGACGGACTTTCCGTGGTTAGTAAGAGCTGTTAATAAAGAGTAAAAAAATACATTGAGAAATGGTAAGTAAGTTAGGTACTTCGGTAAAGTACCTATTCCGACTATGATTGACCATATTTCCACTACTATGTGAGTTCCGTGATGCCCAACACATGCAACTTGTTCGTCGGGAATCGCGATGTTTGGCTCGGAAGAAATAGGTAGATAGTATAAACAACAAATAAGCCCGAAATACGATTCCTAACAGAAATGTGATCGTATTCTACGTTAAAAATCTTCTAAACAAAGTTTTAATACCAGTATTTTGTGTGATTAATACTTAAAATATTTTAATTACAAAAGACAAGTATAGGTATGTAATTAGGAATGGATAGTGAAGTAAATTTCAACTAACTTTTGTAATAATGTACTTGGGTATTAATTCTGTAGTTAAATTATCACTTAATCTTTTTTTTCGCTATAAGAACCTATCTAACAAAAAATATAATATTCACCATTCATTATCCTTCGGTAACTTAAAAATAATATATCTGAATCCTTTGGTTTCCTCATTAAGCATCCATCCATGCAACAATTATAGTACGAACGAAGTTTTGCCATTATTTACCAAATAGATTAATTATAATCTAAACTATTCATATATCTCATATACTATCATATCATTTACTACAACATATCATCTATACAGACATATATATTATTCTTCAATTAGATTAAAACTTTTTCAACTATTTATCCTACAATTAAATATACTAAACACTTAACAAAAACTATTACAACATGTATTAAAAAAAACTATTTACGTAAACAGCGTTAAAAAACTTTAACATTCAATCGCCTAGAACGCGCTAGCCCCGACTGCGTTCTACCCCCGGCGCACCTCGCAACTGTAGGTAATTATTTCACGCAGGTAGCAAGAGTGACAGAAGCCTGGTAGTGAATATTCTTACACCGCCATTACACGGTCATTTACTGATCAAAGTCTTGAAGTCTTATTCGAATTAAAAGGCGTTCTATGTGGAAGAAAGGTTTTGCAAATTCTCGTTATGAAACGAAGAGTACCATACCCTCTTTCCACGACTCATAAACTTGAAAATGAACTGACTGTTAGCGGCGCCGCGCCTATAGTGTGTCTGATATCCGTGTGTCCGATAACCGAGTGTGATAGATGACGCGCTGGGGGCAGCCTAGCGGACCCGGTATAGCGCCGCACAGCAATATAGTGCAATTTTATACTATATATTGTATTATCTATGGTTTGACTTTACTCTTCAGAGGAGACAACGCATCTGTAACCTTTTGTTGTTTGAAGTCAGTTGCAGCTGTTCATAAGCAGTAGACCGTTGCCGTATAGGTATGGCATAGACTCTTTTAGCACGTTGTTACTTCAATGCTTATAAGCACAGAATTTGGATGTTGGATAAGAATGGAGGATGCAATATTAACTTTTTATAGTTTTTGATAAGCAATAGTTTTATACGTTATAGAGCCATGCTGCAGCTATATTAATAGTATAGTTGCAGCACAAATGGGTCGGCTCTACCGGGGAAAGACCACGCTCTCACAGAATACCAGCGTAAAATAGCATCGTAATGCTGCTGTGTTTCGTATGATGAGTGTAGAGAACTGGAGACGCTTTTTACTGGGAAAAAGGCATTCTATCTTAGTCCTCACGGCTGACAACGCATCTGCATTTTAATTCGTAAACGTAGATGATGATGTCTACGGGCCACAGCAACCACTTACTATCAGGTGGACTGTGAGCTCGTTTGTCACCCTTATTCTATAAAAAAATAGTAGTAACTTGATTTACTGAATCATATTTTAATATTCAGCCGCTGGAACTTTGAGAGTGCAGTCGCTAAAGGACTCCATGTACCGCGAATTTAGCTGTTCCGTCAACAGTGAACATTTGGTAAGTTTTAATTAGAATTTATTTTAGTTTTTAGGTACATATTTAACATTTCTAAATGTTTAAATATATAATTAGACAGACTTTTTGTCGATAGCAATACGTTTTTCCCATCGCTAATCTAGTTCTTAGATTTTAAATCGGATATACTTGAGATGAGATCGGGGTATGCGTAAGAATATCCACTACCCCGTATCATCTCATGAGTGTAGCATGGTGCGAAAGGGAGAAATTTAAACAGGACATGGGCAGCAGCATCTACCTGATAACAAGTAAAAATAATAAAAACTATGGTTATCACACCCACCTGCCAAGTGTGGCAACCATGGCAAAATCCCACTTATGAGTCAATTCTATGGGGGTGGCTTATGTTCAGTTGTAGATTTTGAAAAATCTTTAATGAAGAAACGGAACAAATGAACACCCAGAATGTTTACAGCTATATCTATGGGAATTTTTAAAATGTTTTGCTATTGCACATAATCGCCTCTTATGCCACCTAAGGGTCAAAATGTATTCTCCTGTGCCTCCCACATCTATTTGACACACTAGTCACTTGAAATACTTTTTAAGAGTTGTAAAAAATATTTCTATAAGACTCATATATAGCTAACAGAAGACAAGCAACAATTGTAGGCGGGTGCGGATCAGACCTAACTATAAAATCCGAAATAACACAAGGTTCTCTCCTAGGCCCACATCTCCACAATGCTTATTTATTTGATATCCACTCATATCTTTGGCAATCCAAATTTCTAATGTAGAAAATTTAAGATTGCATACTTGTTCAAAATTATTTCTTGACAACTTCACAAAATATAATGACATTAATAGATTAGCCATCAATGTGGAGAAGTGTAACCAAATAAATAGTGCATTTGTATTATTCCAGTACTCAATTAATAATATCCCCCTATAAAACTCTTGTACGGTTAGGATTTAGGAGTTATTTTGGGTTCCATCCTCACAATGGTGGACCATTTATACCACATAACATAATGAGTGTATAAATTGCTTGGTTTTATATTGAGAGTGTGCAAGCCTTTCAGTAACACCATTTGCATAAATGTCGTTTACTTTGCATAATATGTTATAAGCTTACTCGAATATGCTAACTGTGTATGATCTCCACAGTTGGCACAGAAAGTGGACGGATCCATGGCGTTGCATTGCATGGCTAAGCAATGAGTTACGGCGCTGAGGATCACGGGTTCGAACCCCATACGGAACAAATATTTGGATGGCCTACTAGTAATTGTTTCGAGTGTGAATGATATTAAAGACAATCCTAGTGTGGGCTTTATGTTTTTTAAAGAAATAGAAGCAAACATATAGAATTGAAGCAATGCTATATGCTAAGCATATTGATGCCATTAAATCCATCCAGAGATAATTCATTAAATATCTTTTTTTAAATGCAGCAAGATTTTGTTACCTACAAAGATGGCCGTCGTTTTCACGGAGTTTTTTATTAATAAAAGAAGGGTCAAACGAGCATGCGGCTCACCTGATAGTAGGACACACACACACACACACACACACACACACGCGCGCGCACACACACACACACACACACACACACAGTATGCAGCTGAACATAGGCCTCCACCATAGATTGGCTCGTAGGGGGATATTTTCTGTAGTTGCCTCGCTTGGCAAGCGGGTTGGCAACGCGTTCTAAGGTAATATGTAGAACTTATGCTTCGAAAATGAGTTAGAGAGTGCTTTAAGTGCGGCAGTTCGATAAAAGGCAGTTATTTCGATGTTGCTGATAGGCACTTCAATTTTATTTATATGTGTACATATGTGATTATTTCTTTACCTAGACAGCTCTGTGGTTCACAATAACGGAGAAGCTGGCGTTTAACGTGATTTTCGTAAAGCTGAGACTACTGGCAACTGATTTCAACGACATCGTGGAGGACTACTCTGCTTATGACGGCAATATGGAAGATGCCTTCATTAAATTTTCGCACGAGAGCCGTGCCACGATCAAACCGAAGGAGACTTGGTAGAATATTAGCTAATTGCTAAATTGCTTATTAAATAGCTGTAATAATTGTAAACAATGACAATGTGTGCCAGTAATGAAATAATTTGCCACCATTTACCGATGACTTTTTTATTGCATTTATATTCAAATATGTCTCTATTGTGATTTTTTTATTTAATAAAATGTTCATGTTAAAAGTTTTTTAATAAATAATAAAAATTGATTGATAAAAAATAAAGAATACGTTTATTTGGTACTTACAATATAAAAAATAAAAAAACAAGAAGAGAAAAACTAAACTTTTCATCCACACCGTATAAAAAGATAATATGCACCAAAATTGTCTCTTTATGGATCCCATGGTAATAATAATAATAATGTGCTCCAGACAAATTTCGCTCCCGGTGGCCAGCCTCAACGGAGACTTGCCATCGGCACAGGACAGGATTATAGTGCCCAAGTGTAGTTTCATTCTCCGATAGGACAGTAAACCGACACGACTGGATAGAGTTCATACGCAGGACCAACGGCTTTACGTGCTTTCCGAGGCGCTAGGGTAAGACAGCACCATCTTCCTGACTCCGGGCAGCTACTAAAAAATTTCGTGACGGAAAAACTCAATAACCGATTTTTTGGCCCGACCCGGGATTCGAACCGGGATCTCATGATCAGCAGTCGCGTTTACAACCACTAGACATGTGGTCATTTTTCCATCAATTACGATTTAAAAAAATATATCACTAGCAAGCAGCACTGATACTTCGCCCGGAATGTAAAATTCTGCATCAGCCAATGAGACATATTTTGGGATCATGAAATTACTTAAATTAATATAATTTTGTGGGAGCTTGGATGTAATTTAATCAATAATGGAACATGTAACATTTAATTCAAAATTATTTACCAATGAATTAATACACAAATGGTCCGATTTGTATGCAAAATGGAACCACACGACAAATTTCGCTTTTTACTTTTTTTGAAGAATACTAATTTAAAAGTGGTCTAAATTCCTATTCAAAAAAGAACCACTTGATTTTTCCCTTGCAAACAAGGTATACTTAAAGCAGAACAGAACCAACAGCAAGAAAAATATTAAGTACACTAGCTGTTACCCGCGGCTTCGCCCGCATGGTCACTGGGAAATGAACTATCCATTGCTTTTTGAATTGAAAGAAAACTGAGTTTTATAGATTTGTCAAAGATGCAGCCATTAAAAGGAAACTGAGCAAAATTGATTCGTCAGCCTGTTTAAATGTTTTGAAACGCAGCGTATAGAAAAGCATGAAAATAGCCTGTTTATTCCAAATGGAAATGGGATATTTTTTTAATTAAAGGAAACTGAGCATAATTATCCGTCAGGGATGCAGACTTTTGAAATGAAACTGAGCTAAATTGATTCGTCAGAGATGCAGTTTTCTGAATTGAAAGGAAACTGAGCCAAATAAAAGATCCGTCAGAGATGCAGCCTTTTGAGTTGAAAGGAAACTGAGCTTAATAGGTCCGTCAGAGGTGCAGCATTTGGAATTGAAAAGAAACTGAGCTAAATAGGAAATTTTGAATTGAAAGGGAAGATCTGTGGGAATTCTGATTAATTGATTGTGGGAATTTTGGAAAAAACTAACTGAACACTATTTTAAGACGCTACTGTACACAATGTTATATGTTTTTCCATTCGGGAAAGAATGTGGAGATTCTGGGCATTTGACACACGCGAACATGCTACATACAGCTGACCATGAGAGAAGCACGGTTTTTTTAAGTTGACCCCCGCTACCTGTAACGTTTGCCCTTGCGCTTTATTAATTGTCATTGGAAAACTGAGCTTAATAGGGAACTGCAACCTTTTGAATTGAAAAGGAAGATCTGTGGGAATTATAGGGATCCGTGTTATAATAACATTTTCACCTTTTCCTACGCCTATTCTGATTATGTTCCGTCCAAGATGTGTCACACGCAGCCTTGTCCCGTTACATAACCGAGGAGCATCTAAATTTCGCATTAGCATGACTGGGACGCCTAATTTTAATTGAAGCTTATGTGAGGAAACACCTGACAACTCTAGAGAATTTAGAAACTCTACGGGATATGAAGTGCTCTGTTCTGTGTCTATAACTGTGTCTACTGACAAATACTCTGTTATTTCTCCTGCTACTTCGCTTAATATATCTGAATTTATTTTGTTAACGCTCTCATTTTTTGGTGCAAGAATCGCCCTTTTACATAACCATTTGTCTTCATGCATGTTGTTCGTTAAATCTGAATAAACGCTCGCAATTAATTCGGAATGACTCTGTACTAAATTACAAAATTCTCTCGTCAATTTAACGCAGCCCTCAGCATCTGTTTCCAACCGCCCATCGCCAATTTTTAATAGTGTGTCAGCATAGTTTCCAGCATTGATATCATTATACAAATGCACTCTCATATCCGAAGTTAAACTGAATTTTGTCACCTTGTTCCATAAAATAGACGACTTGAGGCATGCTTTAATTTCATCTGCAGGTGTGCCCTTTTGAATGACAGGTAAAGTTTGGCGAAAGTCACCAGCCAGTAAAACCACCATTCCTCCCATTACATCGGTATTGCTGCGCAAATCCTGGAGCGTTCGATTTAGTGCTTCTACAGCTTTTTTATGCGACATTGTACTTTCGTCCCACACTAAAAGTTTGCATTGTCGTAGCATTATACCTCGTGCACTATTTTTGCTAAAGTTGCAGATCGGCGATTCTTCCTGGGCTAGATTTAGAGGGAGTTTTAAAACAGAATGTGCAGTGCGGCCCCCGCTTAGCAGCGTGGCGGCTATACCGGAGGAAGCTACGGCCACAGCAATGTTTTTATCTTTCCGTACTTGCGCTAATAATAAATTTAACAAAATGTCTTCCCAGTTCCTCCAGGGCATCTAAAAGAAAAGTGCACCATTTCCAGATTCAATTTGTCCTAATACTTTGTCAAAACTCGTTTTTGTTCGGGAAGCAAGCGGGTACAAATTCGGCTACTTGCTGCTGCAAAGCTGGTATATCGTAGTTTGTTTCACGTATAATTTCATCACTTAGTTCATTTTCGGTTGTTCGCTGAGGGCTTATCATTCCAAAGTCGCTTAATTTTTTGCCTACCATTGCCATTACTTTATCTTCAATTTTTCCAAGTGCTTCATTATAAATGTGTTCATTGTATGTCATGTTCGCGTGTGTCTGCTGTAACCTTCGCAAAATATCTTCCGCCATGTACTCTTTATATTTGTCCCACAATTTATGTGCAAGATGATATGAGAGTTGCATAAAGATCCCTAATTTTGGTTGGGACTGGCACTGCACAGCTTCCTCCATGGTTTCATCCCAGTGATTATCGTTTTCTAAAAGATGCAGAGCTTCACATGCTTCTCTATAAGTTCTCTATAAGCATTCCTGACCGTTGACAGTTTTAAGGTCTTTATATCCTGTAGGACCCCGCACATGGTGCAGCAGCAATCGTAAACAGAAACATTCAAAATTAGTTACATGGACGGTATACACACGACCAAGGGCATCTGATGACTTTACACCGGGCCAATTTGCAACAGGCGCGCCTTGAATACGGCGTTTCCACTCCTTCCTAGATGTGTTCCAAGTATAATAGCGGGGGACTTCAGAATATAACAACGTTTTTGCAAAGGGTCGGTTTGACAAAGTTGAAAGAAGGCTGTTAGTGTAGTTTTTGGCGGTGATGCAATTCTTTCTTGGAAATTTCTTTCGGTGAAATATACACGCTCTCCATTTTCTAAGTGCACAGCAAGGTGAGTAACTGTTGGGTGCCTTTCGTGTAAAGGGAAGCCAAGGAGACGCCACGCTGCCTCGTTACTGCTGACATAACGCCCTGCTTGAAAGGTCTGTACTTCATTAACGGGATTTGCCTCACCTTTACTCCTGAGATTAAATATTGCTTGGTCGCTTCCTTTATTTATGTACTTACAGATATACTTGATTGCGCGGACAGAGCTACATGCTTCTACATTAATGTGGGCATTAAACATTTTACATAGAATGGGCGAATACGGGACAATCCAGCTGTTATCTAAGGTTTCGAACGCTCTAGAGCGAGATTTGACTGTAACTTTCCTGCCACCATCTTCGGGAGCTCTACGTCTGTATAAAGGGTAGCCATTGTCATTGTGCACTGTTTCTTTTAATAGCTGTTTAGGGAATTTCTTTGTACATTTTCCTTCTTTCATACATGGCGATATTGAATTTCGTGCTCCACATGGACCGTGAATCATATTTCGGACGATGGTATCATACAATTCTTTATCTTGCTCAGGATCCGGAATCTCGGCGCTTATTATGTCGTCTATTTGGCTGGGCCGCAACTTCTCTTTAAGCCATATTAGAATGTGGGCATGCGGTAATCCTCTTTTGCCATTCAATTGAATACATGAGCACTGCACCTCTCCGAAAATTTTCCCTTTGGTAATTACATACATTAATTTTTGTACTTTTAATCTAAATACTCTAGCAACTAAATCGTGTCTGTCAGTACTTTTTTGGCCCGTCATTAGCTCCTTGGTTATTTCTTTCCATGTGGGATTGCAAGTAAAAGTAACAAAAAGATCAGGTCTTCCGTAAGTTCGTACATAGGCGAATGCGTCTTGTGTGTACTCAAGCAGGTAGCGGGGACTGTTAACGAATGATGAGGACGGAATTACCATTTTACCTAAATCTCTGGGGTTTACATTGGCGTCGCTAGAAACTGCATCTTGTAAATGTATATAATTCTCAACGCGCAGCTTTTTTTGATTTAAAGATACTCGTATATAACGGAGACGTTCACTTTCTACCTTCACATACATGTCTACCAAAAATTGATGAAATAATTGTCTACACCGGGCTAAGAGGTTAAAATCATTTTCTCGCAACATCATATGATACGCATAAAAATCCATACATGATACTTTTTTGTTCGGAGTAGGCTCCTTTGTGACCGAGTTAATGAGTGGAATTTGAAAATGATAACCCTCTTGTCCTTTGCAATAAATCAATGGGTATTGCAGAGCGTCATAAAACTTGTGTGTATCGGCTACCTGTTGCAACGTATCATCACGTGCTCGCAAGACAATGTCTCGTGAAGAAACTTGATCACCACTAATTACGGCTGCTATTTCGTTTATCAAAGGTGCATTGTAGGGCCTTTCATGCTCTCCTCGAGGGGTCCGATCTGCGTGAATGACGACTTTATAATCCTCTTCAGGTAGGTTTTCTAAAGCAGTTTTAAATGTTTTGACTAAAATGTTACGTTCATGCAAGAATCTTTGAATTTTGAACACTGTGTCTCTCTCAACTCCTGGATAAATTGGCAGCGACGGTCTACCTCAATTTCTTCGTCACCCATAAAATATACTTGTAAAATTTATGCTGTTCGTTTTCAGCTGGAAAAAGTGAACCTATTCTATGATAAATTTGCCCTTGCACCGTAAATGTAGGCGAAAATCCCGGCATTATTATTTCCGGTCAACTCCGAAGGACGTCATTTGAAAGCATGAGTTATATTTCCGGATCCTGTTTAAAAGCGCCGTGACTCATTAGCATCATATAAAAGAGAGTTTTCAAAGGTTCTTCTGGTTCCCAAGTAACGGAAGAGACACTTTGCCATTGGAACAGCACATGCCTGCGGTCTCATCTTTCCATTTTAAAGCGCTGCAAAATCGACACGCCTTGTCCATCAGTCCGATAACAACTAACCTGTGATTTTTATAATCAATCAACGGATCATAATTGAATGCTGCGTCATTAAAACCGACCAATTGTTTCTTTGAAAATTTTGTCGACGTTCAGCTTGGAGCTGTGCATTTGCATCTCTTTTCGCCTGTGTCTGCTCTGGTGTTTCAGATGCCTTTATAGTAGATTGACTTTCAGCTTGCTCAATGAGTCTGTGTTGAGTTTCATCAGGTGTTTCCGCGGCTCTTAAGGCGGCCTGACGTTCCGCTTGTTCGAATAGCCTTTGCTGACTTTGAGCAGGTGTTTCAGTAGCTCTTAAAGTAGATTGACGCTCTGTCTGTTCAAGACGCCTTTGCTGACTTTGATCAGGTGTTTCAGTAGCTCTTAAAGTAGCTTGACGCTCTGCCTGTTCAAGACGCCTTTGCTGACTTTGAGCATGTGTTTCAGTAGCTCTTAAAGTAGCTTGACGCTCTGCCTGTTCAAGACGCCTTCGCTGACTTTGAGAAGGTGTTTCGGAAGCTCTTAAAGCAGCCTGACGCTCTGTCTGTTCAAGACGCCTTTGCTGACGTTGAGAAGGTGTCTCAGATGCTCTAAAAGCAGCCTGACGCTCTGCTTGTTCTTGCCTTCTCAGTTCAGCATCTTCTAAAGATTCTAGCGATCGAGCTAATCTTTTCGCTTGTCTTTGAGAAGATACTCTTGAAAGGCTGGACTTACGTTTGCGAGGCATTATGAAGTAAAAAAAAACCTATTTATAAAAAAACGTTAAAATACCTAAAAGGAATTAAATTTCCTTTTAAATATTTTTTTTTAAAAGCAAATCCAAAATATCTAAATGGAATAAATATTCCTTTTAAATATTTTTTAAAATCAAAACAACAAAACCAATTCAAGACACAACATGAATCCGAAAACGATAGCCAAAAAAATCGAATCAACTTAAACCAAATCACAAAACAAATCGCAGAAAACCGAAATCGAAAGCAGTAGTCAATATAAATAATACCAACGAAAAAAGAAGTAAGTATATAGGTACCGTATACACTATCTATACTATTAATATTCCTTTGAAATATTGTTAAACAACCTAAAACAACGAAAACCAATTCACGATTCTAAATAAACAAAATCCAAAATCAAAGCCAGAGTCTAAATATGTATAAAAGAATACCAACCAAATCAACAAAACCGATCCAAGAAAATACACAAATCCGAAAATGAAAGCCAATATAAATCCATTCAACCTTAACCAAATCACAAAGCAAATAACAAACAACCGAAATCGAAAGCAGGTAGTCGAATAAGCTACGAAATAGAAACAATTTAAGCGTATAGGTACCGTATGCACTATAAGTTGAAGCGCGGCTCAACGGCGGGAGTTAAGTACATGTCAGGAAACATTTCGTTACCGCGTTTTAAAAATCTAGTAACGACATCTAGCGGAATCAATTTAAACTATGTATACGTTAGTTAATAAGAACTCTCAAAAAATATTTTTCTTATAATTTTGCACAATTTTTCTTATTGTAACACCGATTCATTCATAACCACATATAAGAACTGTATTCATTTCCGTTCAATAAATATTACTAAAGCTTACTAAGAACTGTTTCTACCATTGTTAAGTAATAGTTAAGGGTGAAAGCGTGACAGGTGGTGATAGTATTTCTGATCCATACTTATAATCACGCCTGTAACCCTTGCGGGGTAGGCAGAGCATCAACGGATTACTTAATATCGTCTGCGAGGTTATCGCTTATTCTGTGAATTACGATGCACCAAAACGTTTGAAGAAAATCAGCTGGTGAATTTTATGTTTTTTATCGCTCTCTTCCCGGTCCTGCGTGGAAAAATACAGATCCATACATTTTTTATCTTAATTTTGGTAAAAAGACATAATAATCCAGATATTCTGACCTTATGTGTTCGTCCATCGTACCGTCGTCCGACTTGTAGAATCACGGTGGCGCCACCTAGCTGAATTTAATTTTGCAACATATTCGATGTTCCCACGGGAATGATATGTATTTCCGCTGAAAAAACTAGCCTATGTCACTCTACAGCCACCGAACTATCCCCATACAAAAAATCATGCCATGCCGACGCTCTGTTGCGACGTGAAAGAAGGACAAACTTGTGCAACATATTCGATTTTCCCACGGAATGAGATGTTTTCCGCGGAAAAAGTAGCCTATGTCACTCTACAGCCACCGAACTATCCCCATACAAAAAATCATGCCATGCCGACGCTCTGTTGCGACTTGAAAGAAGGACAAACAAACAAACAAACAAACAAACACACTTTCGCATTTATAATATTAGTATGGATATTAAGCAAAACTGAGCCACAGCACAACGGGACTCGATTGTTCAAACAAATAAACGATATTACTACCATGTCATTTTATACAAAACAGAGCCACACCTACTTGGTACCATTATACGCTATACATATTTCTATTAGTAACAATTATTTTTAATACACCAAATGGAACCAAGTTTCTGTGGTATCTATAAGCGTAAAATAAATTCATAATTTAATTGATATATTTTTTTTGCAAAATGGAATCACAAGCACTCGGTTCTATCATGTATAAATAAATATGGTAAAACAGTAGAACCATTAGTATATGATTCCATTATGTGTATAACGTTGTGAAACCCATCATAGCTCGAAGGTACCAAATGACATGACTTGTTTTTTTTTATAGGATAAGGGTGACAAACGAGCACACAGTCCACCTGATGGTAAGTGTTTGCTGTGGCCCATAGACATCTACATCAAACAAAATGCAGATGCGTTGTCACATGTGAGGATGCCTCATTTCCAGTAAAAAGGGTTTCCGGTTCTCTACCATCACCATACGAAACACAGCAGCGTTAAACTGCTATTTTACGCTGGTATTCTGTGAGAGCGTGGTCCTTTCCCGGTCGAGCCGACCCATTCGTGCTACAACTATACTACTAATAAAGCTGCACCATGGCTCTACCACGTAAAAAAACTGTTTGTTACATGCCTCTCATCTATAAACAACGAAATATTTACTTTATTCCATAGGATATATGGCCATAAGTGCAATAACTCGAAGTTTTAAAGTAAAACGTAAAAATCTGTCAAAATCGGTGTCGATCATCGAAGTAATTTGAATGCGTGACAACCGTTTTTTTTTCTCCGCGAAGATAGTTCTATTATTTTTGTTAATTTCTTTAGAATTTTAATGATTAGAAGAAGTGAGCGCGAGACGGAATACCTTATGCCTGACATGACTTTAGACAAGATGTACGATTTATAATGAACATATAGAAGATGAGAAGGTCAGTAAGGCAATGTATACAAAGTTATTTTATAAATAGTTCAATCTTAAAGGAACGCCTCTTAAAAAAGATACTTGTAACGAGTTTGACACATTACAAGCGAAATTAACTCATTGCAAAACCGCTGAGGAGAAACAGCCATAGATATAGAATGCGAAGAACATTGAAAATGGAAAATGGGAAGAGGCTCGAAAAAAAATGAAGTCTTACTTTATTCTGGCTACTCAATGTAAGGAAATAAAATGTCTCACGTTTGGTCTCCAAAAAACATTGCCAATGCCTAAGAACCCTACAGTTTTGTCTGTACAATATGGAAATTTATTCTGCAAAGACTAACTTGAGTGAGTACTTTGTCTGGATGGAAAGAATGGCTGGTAAAGGTGCCCAGGAAGTCGGTTCTTGTCTATTAAAATACTTAGGCGAGCATATTTCTAAAGATGTCGAGGAATTAATTTTACATACATAACATAAACACTCACGCCTGTCACCCAATGGGGTAGGTAGAGACTATGGACTTCCATTTGGCACGATCCTGACACACCTCTCTCGCCTCCTCTACATCCATATACCTACGCATACACGCTCGTCGGTTAAAGGTACTCTTAATTTGGCCCATTTTCAATATATCGCCAATTTGGTCGATAAACTTTCGCCTAGGGCGTCCCTTCCCGACTCTGCCGTTCACCTCTGCTACACAAATTTGCTTCGTCACTCTTTCGTCGTTCATTCTTTCTATATGACCAAACCACCGAAGCATTATTTTCTTAATCCTGGTCACAACATCATCTTGCAAACCACACTCTTCTCTTATCACACAATTTCTCAATCTGTCATTCAGATTCAGCCCTAACATACTCCTTAATGATCGCATTTCTACAGCATTTATTCTACTCGTGCTTCTTCTGCCACACCCAACTTTCACCACCATACATTAAAGTGGGGACTAACACAGCATTGTGAATTGTCAAACGTGCCTTTTTGGACACATTCTGACTTTCCACAACAGAGTGTAGAGCCCCATTTATTTTATTTCCTGCGTTCACTCGTCGTTCTATATCCTTACCATATCTACCATCCCTGCTAAATACACATCCCAAATACACAAACTCATCTACTTGCTCGACCAATTCCCCTTCTATTCTTATTTCACATATCGTTTTACATTCTTTTATTTTAAAAACCATAACTTTCGTCTTACTTGCGCTCACTTTCATTCCCCTTTCTTTTAATTACCTGTTCATTAATGTAACCATCATTTGCAACTTGGCCGCCGACGACGCGAGTATGACTTGATCATCGGCGTACAAAAGGCATTTGACGGTTAACTCACCCATTCTTAACCCGCATTTTTCAACTTGCAAATTTTCCAAACAACTGTCCATAAATAGGTTAAACAGCCACGGGGAAGCCACACAGCGCTGTCTGACACCTTTATGGATGCCAAACCAGTCCGAGTAGGCCCCTTTGATCCTGACACAAGCACTGGAGTCCCTATACAGAGACTTCAATGCCTGTATCAACCCAGCGCTCAACCCAAATGAGTTCAGTGTTTGCCATAACACATCCCTGTCCACTCCGTCATAAGCCTTTTCCAAGTCCACGAACGCACAAAAAACCTTTTGGTTTTTGGCCAAAAACTTCTCCGCGATCATGCGCATGGAAAAGACCTGATCCGTACATCCCATTCCCTTTCTAAATCCCACTTGCACATCCCAAATTTTTCCATCAGTTGCTTCCATAACTCTTTCAATTAACACCTTAGCATACAGTTTACCCACAATGCTAACAAGCTGATACCACGGAAGTTTTTACAGTCCTGCTGTGACCCTTTTCCTTTATATATTGGGACTATAACGGCTTTGCACCAGTCTCCCGGTACCCGCTTAAATTCCCAAAACAAATTAAACAAGGTGTACAGCAGGTCTGCCACCAATCCCTCTCCAGCCCTTAGCATTTCGAGTGATACTCTATCATATCCTGCTGCCTTACCGCTTTCATACATTTCATTGCTTTCATTATTTCATCTATACCTATCTCTCTATCACTTTCCTCTTCTTTCGGAATTTCTATTTCATTTAATTCAAACGTCTCATCACTCATAAACACGCTTTCAATGTATTCCTTCCATCTCCTTAAACTCGAAACTTCGTCATTCAAAATACAGCCATTCTGGTCTCGTATAGCATTCACTCTAGGCTGTTTTGAATTTCCTGGCAATTCTTACGGGTTTCCAGAACATTTTAATATTTGCCTGGAAGTTATCCGATATTCTTCTATCATTCTTATCCGTTCTTTCTCGCTTTTTCCTTTTAACAACTTCTTTTACTCACTTATTTATACGTCTAAAGTCTGCCTTTTTTCTTTCAATCTCATCAATCATACCGCTAGAATTACCAGCTTTGATTGCTAGTAAATCTAGCCATGCTCTCTTCTTTGCTTCAACTTCCATCCGTACCTCATCATCCCACCATAAAGTGTTATTTTTCCTTTCATTCATTCTCTTAGTTACACCACATACTTCGGTAGCTGCATCCACCAAACCTTTCTTGACATTATACCACACAGTCTCCAAGTCTAAATTATTCATACACAATTCATCAATACCACTTATATTTTCTCTCAGTCTACATTTGAACTTCTCTTTCACACCTTCATCTCGTAACCTCTCTGTTCTCATACGCTGTAACGCAGTGGTAGACACTGATGTCCGATGCCGCCAACGTCTGAATAGACCATTAATTCGGCATAAGACCAAGTAATGATCCGTCCCTACGTTGGACTACTGCGCTTCTCATTCTTTCATCCACGATTATGAAATCTATCATGCTTCTATCACCACCTCTTTCCCATTTATACATGTGAATTTTCTTATGACGAATGAAAGTGTTCATCACAAAAAGATTATTTTCCACACATACGGTGAGGAGCTTTCACCATTCTCATTTATGCTTTCATCACCAAACGTTCCCAATATCCTTTCATAACCAAGCCTCTTCACGCCAACCCTTCCATCAAAATCTCCTAATATAACAATATTTTCATTACCCTTGCATTTCATTAGCATCATCCTTACCATCTCCCAAAACTGCTCTCGGATATAGGTGGGCTTAGACATGTCTGGGACGTAGACTCCTAGAACAAACAACTTCTTTAAGCCCACTTTCATTCGTATCCATAGCAGTCTCGGGCTTACACATTCATACTCTTTCACACAATGACCCATTCTTTCTGAAAGGATAATACCGACTCCCTGGCCTGCCCGCTCGGTCTCGTCTACACCAGACCAGTACGCGGTATACATGCTATGTGTAGTGGCATCCTTTCCCTTCCGTTTCGTCTCATTCACACATAACACATCTATTCCTATATCATACATCATATCGCATACTTCATCCATCTTATCATTCATTGCTCCACATACATTCAGGGTAGCCAGACGGGATTCCGCAATCCACTTTTCGCCCCTCCGGGAGACAGAACGTGACGGGTGGCGAACCTCGTCACCGGTTTTCCTCCCGGAGATTTTTCGCACCTCTGCCCCATTAAAGGGGCGCCGGGAACTCGGGGCTACTTCTTTTATTTTGTGCCTCACGGTGCGAAAGTAGGGGGTGGTATTTTTTACGCCGTTACCACACGTCGAGGAGCCAAGTCTGCTATTCGGCTTTGTCGCTTGTTTAGCACCACCCGGGGGACACGTGTAGGGTGGGCCTAGGATTAGGTGGTCGAAGCCTACGGACACGAGCGACTCATCCCCCTATTATTTAGGAATTAATTTTATGGAGCGATTCATATGGAGGACAGAATCGTAACATAAAGATAGTATTGACGTTAAAAGCATTTTTGCATTTTCATCCCACCTTGAAAAAATAACACAAAAATGTTTGATACCCGGACATAGTTACCTACCCAATTGACAGAGATTTTTCCCACATTAAAATGGCAATAAAGAAATTTATATCCGAGACTATACACTCCCGATGATTATGTGCAGGTTTTAACAGTGGTAGAGCCACGCTGTAGCTTCTGCTGTAGCATGGATGGGTCGGCTCGAACCAGGGCAGCACCACGACCTCACAGAATACCAACGTAAAGTAGAAGCTTTGCTTCTGCGTTTCGCTTGGTTAGTGCAGATGGCCGGAGGCCCAATTCCCCCCCCCCCCCCCATAACATGGTAGCAGAATTAAAAAAGAAAGAACTACCCCAGGAGGGTACCAGCACCCCTGGTAATGGAGAATCCCTCACTGAGCATCCACGGTCTAGCTACCCTCTTCTTCCTGAGCGTGGGTGCTCAGGCTGCCCCGTGTATTCTGGGGGGGCAAAATCCTGCTCTATACTAACACTGCACGGGGCAAACAGAGCAATAAAACCATGGCGACCCCTGCCACGCTATCCGTGGACTTCTGCAACATCAGGGGACTTCACTCGAACCTTAACGCCGCCCACTACCATCTAGAGACGGCGAAGCCGGCCTTGATCTTTTTGACCGAGACGCAGGTGTCCTCTCCGGCTGATACTTCGTACATGTCCAGCCCGGGGTACAAATTAGAACACTTCTTTGTGCCCCGGGCTGGAGTTTGCGTGTACGTCAGAGAGGATATCTGTTCTCGACGCCTCGGCAGTCTTGAAGGTACGAACCTGACCATCCCCGCGTCTACGTGTGCCTATATAGGTACCATAGCAGTAATGCCGACACAGACCGACTCATCGACCACGATTTTAACGCCCACCACGCCAAATGGCTCAGTTCACGTTTAACCGATCATGCGGGAAATCTGTTTATGACTTTGCCTTGGATGTGGAGGATCATACACCTTCCCTGTTGGACCTTCTGCTGACCTCTCATCCGGACGGATATCAGGTTTCCGTCGATGCCCCTCTGAGCTCTTTGGACCACTGTCTGATCCGGAGTGTGATGCCACTCACGCTCCCCTCACGTTTGCGTTCTGCAGGTTGCCGCCGTGTTTGACATTACAGGTCATCGGATTGGGACGGAATGAGGTCTTTCTTTGCATCCTGCATGGGGGCGGGTTTGCTTCTCGCCGGATGATCCCAGCGCTGTTGCTGACTCTGTCACTGATGTGGTGCTACAGGGAATGGAACTATTTTGTCCATCATCTGTGGTACCCATCGGAGGCAGATCTCAGCCTTGGTTTGGTCGCTCCTGTAAGACTGCATTACGCAGTAAGCACGATTGTTATCAGGCCTGGGCTGAGGCTTCGGCGGCTCGCGATGTAAACACCAACATGCTTAAAAGAAGTATAACTTCGCCTCCAGGTCCTTCAAAAGAGTTATTGCCAAGGCAAAGTTAGAGCACATAGGCAGAATTGGCGAGAAACTAGTTCGCCTTCCTTCGGGAACCCGTGCATTCTGGTCTCTCGCCAAGGCTGTCCAAGGGAATTTCTGTAAGCCATCACTACCATCTTTGCCGGATGGGAAAGCCGAACTTTTAGGCTCCCTTTTTGCGTCCAACTTGACTCTTGATGACGGGGAACACACCGCTGACCATCCCGCAGTGTGAGCTCTATGCCTGATGTGCGATTCACACAGTGCTCAGTACGCAAAGCACTCCTCTCCCTGGACATACACAAGTCGAGTGGGTCTGACGGAATCCCGCCAATTGTGCTGAGGACGTACGCTCCAGAGTTGGCACCGATTCTAACGCGTCTTTTCCGGTACTCCTACTCCCTAGGCGTTGTCTTGAATTCATGGAAGACACCTTTCGTGCACCCGATCCCAAAAAAAGGTAATCGCTCTGATCCGTCCAACTACAGGCGTATCACCATCACCTCCTTGTTCTCGAAAATAATGGAGTCCATTATTAACTGCCAGCTCATGCCGTACCTAGAGAAGCACCAGCTGATTAGTGACTGCCAGTACGGTTTCCGTCGGGATCGCTCAGCTGGTGATCTTCTTGTTTACCTAAAACATAGATGAGCGCAGGCGATCGAGTCCAAGGGGAAGGCATTGGCCGTTAGTTTGGACATAGCGAAGGCCTTCGATCGGGTCTGGCACAAAGCGCTGCTTTCAAAGCTTCCTTCCTATGGGCTTCCCGAGAAATTGTGCAATTGGATCACCAGTTTTCTGGCTGATCGGAGCATCAAAGTCGTAGTAGACGGTGCATGTTCCGATACAAGCCTATTAACGCTGGTGTTCCACAAGGCTGCGTGCTATCACCAACGCTGTTTCTTCTGCATATCAATGATATGTTGCAAACCGGTAACATTCATTGCTATGCGGTTGACAGCACTGGTGATGCTCTATACACCGGCCATGCCAATATTTCTCGCGAAAACTTCGCCGAGTATCAGAACAAACTTGTGTCTGAAGTCGAGTCTTTGCTGAACAAAGTCTCGGATTGGGGCGACTAAATCTAGTCCAGTTTAATCCTCAGAAGACACAAGTTTGCGCGCTAAAAAGAATAAAGAAAGATTACCGCTAAAAAGAACCACTTTGTCGTATCTCCTCAGTTCAAGGCAATCCCCTTATTGCCTCAGCCAGTATCGGAATCTTCGGCGTCGAAATATCGAGTGACGTGCAGTTTCGTGGTCACTTGGAAGAGAAGGCCAAATTGACCTCTCTAAGCTTGGCGTGCTCAGTAGAGCGGGGCAGTATTTCATGCCGGCACACCGCCTGCAATTTTACAAGGCGCAGGTTCGGCCTCACATGGAATACTGTTCCCATCTCTGGGCAGGGGCTCCCCAGTACCAGCTCCTTCCACTTGACCGCATCCAGCGCAGAGCGGTTCGAATCGTCGACGACCGAGTTCTTTCCGATCGGCTTGACTCACTGGCACTGCATAGAGATGTTGCATCTCTTTGCGTATTTTATCGCATCTACCACGGGGAGTGCTCTGAGGAATTGTTCGGACTAATTCCAGCCGCTCAATTTCACTCGCGATACCATCCATACCATCCGGATGATTGGCGGTCCACCACTGTGTGATTTAGAAGAAGTTTTCTTCTTCGCACAACTTCCTTGTGAAATCGATTACTACCAGCGACTTTTCTGGACCGATACGACTTAGGAACGTTCAAGAAAAGAGCTTACTCCTTTTTAAAAGGCCGGCAACGCATCTGCAATTCCCCTGGTGCTGCAGTTGTTCATGGGCGGCGGTAGTCACCAGCCGCTTGCTCGTTTGCCCCGTCTCCTATAAAAAAAATGTTATGAAAGATTGCAAGAAAAAGAACCGGCTTACAGTTACAGTTATGGCGAAATCTGATTTTCAGGGAACCTCTAAGGTTGAAAAAATTATTATTAACAGAAAACGTGGTATTAATAAAGAACGTATTAATTGGCTACAAACTCTGGAAATATACCTAAAAGGAGATTTACCAAACTCAATTTATTTTAAAACAGATTTCCTAGGTAGTTCTGTGAAAGTAAAAATGGAAAGGGCACCTGTTCGTGGCAGACCAGCTGTAATATCGACGGAACATTTTATTGCTCTGTGGTCGTCAGGGAAGCCATTATCACCAGCAAAACTAGCCGATACTCAGTCCATATTACATTTAATTCTACAAGATGCACAGAGATTTTATAATAGTCTCATTTGTGATGATGCAATAGAAGACGACATAGATGGACTAGACACGGCGGATTTTGAAATCCAATTTGATGATAACGTCGAATAAACGCTCTCTATATGTATTATTTTATATTTTTTATGAATTAAAGATTTACTACGATAACATAAATACATAGTTTCATTTATATCAATAAATCCCTGGGTTGTGGTTCTTTTTTGTATATGAGAATACCTATCAATTAGTAAATAATAAAAGGGACCACATGCACATTTTCTTTTTTTTTTATAGAATTAGGGTGACAAACGAGCACACAGTCCACCTGATGGTAAGTGGTTGCTGTGGCCCATAGACATCTACATCTACCTTCGTTTGCGAATATAAATGCAGAAGCGTTGTCACCCGTGAGGACTAAGATAGAATGCCTCTTTTCCAGTAAAAAGGGTCTCCGGTTCTCTACACTATTCTGCGAGAGCGTGGTCCTTTCCCGGTCGAGCCGACCCATTCGTGCTATAACTATACTATTAACATAGCTGCAGCATGGCTCTAACACGTATAAAATACTTAAATACACATACTTAAATAAGTAATTTATCAACAAATTTGAATGAAATAAACAGTAATTTTACTTCATCTAACAGAGCTGCACATGTTTTTTAAATCCTTTGATATCTCAGAAGTGCGTGTTTGCTGGGTGGTTCCTTTTTGCATAAATACGGACAATTGATTCCCTTATCAAGAGTAGTTGTACCAGTACTTCCTAAAGTACCAATATTTTTATGAAAGCAAATTAATGTAGCATCTAGCTGCAGTCCAAAAGGGCTCTTATAATATGCTTATTGCCATTGGCATCGTTATTACCATGACCTTGTCAGTTCGAAACAAAACACTTTCAGCAGGGGGTTGAAAAGCATGTAAATTTACGGATACAGTTGCCTTCGGCATTTGCTTTTCGCTAATATTATGTAATAAAGTATTGTGCGTGCTAGAGCTTTGATGTGATGTCCCTTAAGAGTGGAACAGTTCCACGCTCCACCATGTTTAAATCAAGCAAACTTGTTACATGGCTGTTAATTAACAATTTCTCCCTACATTAATCTTTTTAAAAAGCCTATTTATTGTATTAATGATAGTCCAGTGTGTTCATATACCATTTTCTATCGACTTCAAAAAGGAGACAGTACTTAATTCGACTGTATGTTTTTTGTGTGTGTTACCTCATAACTTCTTTCTGGGTGAACCGATTTCAGGTGAATCGCCAGGGCGGAAACCCGACTAATAAGGGGAAAGAATAATCTTTGATAAAACAAAAGAAGAAATCTGCTTATGAGCAACGGCTTCCAGAAACTTAGAGAGAAAAGGCAGGATAGAAATTTGTCTGAAATTGGATATAACGCTACAATCGGTAAATTTAGGAATGGCAATAATAAAGGCTTTACACCAGAGAGTTGAGAAAGCACCATTCGTCAGCGAAAAGTTATTGATATGAGTTACCACGGGTAACAAACAGTATCAACACGTGCAAAACCATTACCCTACTCACATCATTACAACCAATGGCTTTCAATTTAATAGAAGAAAGTGCTTTGCGTAGCTCGTAAAATGACGATTAAATTCGTCAGGAGGAAAGGTGAAAATGATATAAGTGTAGGGCTGACCCTACTAGATGAAGTTACAGCCTGGTAATATTATGGCTCAGAACTGTGATTTGTGGCATTCCTTGCGGAAGGCCTGCGTACAGCAGTAGACTTGTGAAAGGCTGTAATGACGACGATGACGATGGGCAGGCAGACATGCTATCTTGAAAAAGTATTGATACAGCTGTGGGTTTAATAAATGCTGATAAACAAGTAGAAAAAAAAAGTAAATAGGGGAGCATTCCAGCTTAAACCTCACAGTTGAGTAATTACCTACGTGTAAGGTGACCATGCATCAATTTGAACGTTTACAATGTTTGTTAACATTGCACGAATACATTAGGAATACAACTTGGCCGACCTAAGTGTTTACTTCCCTGTAGTTCCCCTCCCCCCTTATTTGACCTTTCGCAAAACATTTTCATTCATACAATAGATTGTTTTCATGTATATTCGTATACATACATTATTTATAGGTAATTAAGTTAGATTTCTCTTCTATGTCCCAACTTAATATATTAGTCTTTAGGTAACTAACGTTACTAGTAATAAATAAAACCTCTCTGACACGAGCTGTATTACGTATTAAGTTCGACGTCATTAGTTTTCGATAGATTATTAAGGAGTCTTTGTCAACACATATGTTTAAATGACTGAGATTTATTAGGCTCTCTAATGTAGGCTGGTAAGCAATAAGAGGCACCAATAAATAAATAATTATTGGATTATTTCAAACAAAAACAAAAGTTAAAATAAATAATCGGTCAAAAATGTATGTCATTCTTCAGCTTAAACCACATTCATAAAGAATTTGTATGGTAAAAAGAACATTCATATCAAGAGCCGATTTTAGTAATCAAGATCATTCCTATCGAAGTATCAGACGTACTGCAGGTAACCATCCTCACTTGGTTGACATTCGAAATATTCACACTAAGCGCTATAAGTCATCTTTTATAATGCGCACAGCCAAGGAGTGGAATGCCATGCCGGCGTTTATTTTTCCGAGTGCGTATAACCTGAACCTCTTCAAGATGCGTATGAACAGGCTTCTTCTGGTAAAATTCGTTCCATCGTAGAACTCATCTTTGCCCTTGGGCCAGATGGAGGTCAAGAGTGAACCCATTTTTAATTTAAAAAATGTTGCTTGATGTGGCATTAATACAGTTGAATTAATTGAAAACTATTTAATACTAGCTTTTTACCCGCGGCTTCGCTCGCATGGTCTTTAATTTAGAAACATCATTAAATGCTATTCTGCGCCAAATTTAGCAAAATTTGATCACTTTTAGAGTCACTTCGGTGTCTGTGTATCTACGTCAGTTTGTCAAAGAATTTTTTTGAGTTCCCAAAGACTATTGGACCTAAATGGTTGAGGATCACGTGAATAAATAAGTTTTTCAGAATTGCGTTAATATCATTTATGTCTAGAAACATCTACAATTTTTTATATTGGATGTGTCTTCCGATGTATCCATAAGAAAGATAAATTGTCTTGGAATCAAAATTTACTATTATTATTTACTCTTTACATTCATTCATAATTAAAGTTAATTTAGTTTTAACAAAATAATGATGAATTCATGTCTTATATGCAATATTTGATTCATATCATTGTTCCCATTTAATATTGTTTGGCACTATAAAATAGATTCTGATATTTTTTCTACGTTCGAGTAGACTTCAAAATTTCATAAATGCAGTTCTGATAATGATGTACTACACATGTAATAAAACCAATTTTAATAAATCACGTTACATTTTAACTTTTATTTAAGTGGGTTGTACAAAACCCATCTTTTGAAGAAAGTTCCATAAAAATTTGCGTAAAATAACATAATGCTGATGTGAAGCACCGACACTCCGGGAAGTCTGAAGTATGTCAACAGGTTCAGTATCGTACCAACCATTATATCAGATCTGATAGACAACAAATCCTCGCAATATAACACCGATTCCTACAAAGGATGATTCCCGAGGCTATTGAAATTAAAAACATCCTAACTTCAAACCCAAGCATACTACTGCAAGACTTCAAGATACTGTAAGCTCGTCCTGCGTAGATCGGACCAAACTTTATTAGTTAAAAGTTGATTGTAGTCTTTGTAAATCATGACATCAATTAACTCAGCTTCCCCGTCTCCATCATGGGTTCTTTAAAGTGCCCGACACGTCAGAAATTAAAAAGTTTAAATTAAACACGATAAAATCCTTAAGATTACTTGTATTGCAAATGAAGTTCTATTTGCAGTAAAAGTGGATAGGACCTCATATCGTTTCGTGTGTGTCCTAAGAGGCGATAGAGGAAAACAAACAGGAGATGGGCAACATCATCTTCCTGACAACAGTTCAAAATAATTAAAAGCTGCGGTTGCCAACCCGCCTGCCAAGCGTGGCAACTATAGCAAATATCCAGTCTATTAGACAATTTATGGGGGAGACCTATGTTTAATTCAGTGGCCTTTTGATAGGTTGTAATGATAACGATGATGAGTTCTATTCTTTCGAATCTTTACTACCGTTTATATTTACGGTTGTGTGAAAACAAAAAAGTTACATCTCCGAAAATATGAATGAAACAAAAACAGCATAATTGCCCTCTTAAAACTTAAAAAAATTGCAGCCTACATACATGTCACTACTGGGCACAGGCCACAGAGCTTTTGGCCAAAAAAAGTGCCAACGCGCGATCACCTCAGATGGGGAACTTCTTAGATATGCAGGTTTTCTTTCACCGCCGAGAACGTGGTAAATCGACACTTCAAATTGCAATTAACATATATGTAAAAATATATAATAATGCTTATGTACTATGAAATTTACGTTTGGATCACTTTGATTACCGCCTTTGACAAGTAAAATAAAATAAACCTTTGTTTAAGGAAAATCTGCTATCTTTGATATTTAAAGTATTTTTACGCAACAACCTGATCATTTACATACTCGTATCTCATGTGAGCTATGGAACCAGGACTGTCACAAAAATCTTGATTTGTCTGATAATATGAAATCTTAAAAATACAAAAATCTTAAATGACAAACTAAATTATATGTCTCATTAAAGGTATAAAAACTAAAGTAGCAACTTACATACGTCTCACTACTGTGTACAGGGCTCCTCGTTACCTATAGTGTATGTGGGCAGAAAAGAGTATACCGCAATCCTTCAACTGCTATTCAGACATTTAGGTTTGCCTACGAAATTATTCTTCACCACTTCACCGGATACGTGGTAAGTCAGCACGTAAAATATCCCATAACAGATTCCTTTGTCCTCAAAAGACTCGTACACGTTTTGCTCCCTTGCCGTGATGAAATCTCACGGCGAGCTACATACAGTACTCCGTGCTAAGTGACTGACACGGCAGCATAAGGGTTAAATAAAATTCATAAAAACTGAAACAAAGCTTTTGTACGATTGTTGACCATATATACCTAGTAATTAGAAACCCAACGATTCCACGAACTATTCCTTCAAATAGAGATAAAATCGCACAGTTCACTTAATTTCCAATTATTTACATCAGATAACGTGATAATATATGAAGTTAGTAAAATTAAACCTATGCCGACAGACATCCAATATATTCAACTAAAGAGCTTCTCTCCTAATCTCAGTTTTGTGTACACAGTACTGGATACTGTGCACACAAAACACACGTGTTGTGTATAACAGTGTTGTTAGCCATTTTGCCAAACGTGGTAATTGTGGAAAATCATCCCGATAATGGCCACCGGTCTAGATGTTCTTAGGTTTGACAATTTTTGATGCTGCACGAATAAGTATTCAGTAGCATTCTAAAATTTAATTTTATCAGTTACTTATCATTAGTTTATTTAGCACAAAGTAGAGGACGCCATATTACATTAATACTATGAAAGTCAAAACTATACTATCTAGTAATATCAGCTATAGAAGGTTGGGGTGCGACTGGCTCAAGAGCCACCCCAAAGCCGGGAATATTTATTTATTATATAAAAAAGGCATAAAATGATGTTGAATCTGTTAAAAATTAAAAACACGCTATCAGCGCCGCTAGCGGTGAAAAATTATTTGACGATATGACCATATTATCATGAAATAGCAATGTTGTGTTTAGTTATTAATATCGTTAAACGATCTCCATTCATTGATTTGGCTAAGCCATATCATGGCATGGTCAACAAACAGTGCTAAATATCATGAAATGACACCATTTAACGAAATAATGATTTAATGAGAATTTTGCAATAATTGCAGACACACCAGTTTTAATCAGTTTATATACAGATATAGTATCAAACGTATGAAAATTGATATGTTTTTTAGGTCAAAGAAGTATAAATATTCACACTTTTGATGTCACTTTATCTATTATTTTTAAAATTTAATTATTACACTTTTAAAATGAAATAACGATTAAATTAAACGTTAGGATTTTTAAATAATTTTATAAATGTAATTATTTAAATTATTTATTTATATTATTTCATTTATTAGTTACTAAAGGCAAAATATGTGCTTTTTTCATTTGATGATAGATGGCGCTGTTATGATAATTAAAACGTATATCATCAGCGGAGTTTCAAATTATTATGCAAAGGCTAAATCTAATTTTAAACTTTATTTACAAATATGATATTTATTTGAAAAAACACCCGTTATCCCGCCTATTAAGTAACATAATCATATATAATAGAAAATTAACATCTAAAGGAAGAAAAATACTTAACCTTCTTTTTTAAGTTCCGTAATCGGATAAAAAGTAGCCTATAAGTTGCCCCGGGCTACTAACTACCTACATATAAAATTAAATGGAAATAGGTCCAGTAGTTTTTGCGTAAATCGGTAATACACAGACAGACAGACAGACAAAAATTCTAAAAACCACTAATTTGGCTTCAGTACCCTTTATTTAGTCCCCTGGACTTGTTTTTTCAACAGTATATTAGAATTACAAACACGACTTTTCCACAGATTTATTATATGTATAGATTTCTATGTACATCCATAAATCTGTATGTAGGGATCTCTGCTAAGCAAATAAGTAGGTAGTATTTATACTAAGTAACGGTGATGAAGCAAACAAAAAACTCCACTCTTCCCCAGTTTATGTTGAACTTCACATCATGTCTTCTTATTTTGTTTTTGCGGCCTTCCAGCAGCAATAATAGGATTCGAGACTTAAAGTGCCACGAAATTCTAAAGGAGCGCTCGGACACAGGTCTAGTCAGTGCTCTATAATTTTCATTTATTTGTTGTACACTTGTGACTAATTCTGACATGTTTTAATATTAAATTTGATTGCTTGAATTTTTTAAAATATACTGAATGAATAAAGGTCACTAAGAAATTTCTCCTGAATATATAAACTAAACCTTGTCAATATCTCTTTGCGCTAAGTTATTTGTTACATGAGCCATTTAATTCGATTTCAATATCGTAATTTATATTGATAATGTTTAGGCCAATTTAATGTGTTTGAGATTTTACAAATAAATAAAATATTTATTTGTAAAATCATCATAAAATATTAACATCGCTATTCAGGAGCGTTTTGGAAGAGAGAGAGAGAGAAACGCTTAACTTTCTTGTAGGCAATAGTGATTGTTTGTGGGTCTATTATATTGTAATTCAACAATTTTTCTAAAGCTTTGTGTTGTTACACATTTGTGCTTTGAGTTTTTTAAGTAGAGGGACCGTGTGTTGTGTTCCCGCAAGGAACAAGTGTTTGTTTGCTAATTTATAACGCCTCCGCGATACAAGAGAAAATCCGACTGTAGGGATAAATTTTTTTTTAAATATTAGCCATCAGCAAGTCAGCAAATATTGTATTTTTCAAGGTGATAGTATGCAAAAATATGTTAAAAAAATCACCAGCAAATAAAATAATATATATTCTATTTATTACAATCAAACAGTGATTGCTCAGTTCAGCAGATTGTTGGAAACAGTGCCAGGTAAACCGAAGAGCGATGAGAAAATGTTAGATCTTCTGCCATCAGTCTGTAGAGCCACTAGGACTCTGTATTAGATTCGTCTGCAGGATTGTCTGTAAAACAATATTGTTTGTTTACTTAAGAGCTTAAGACTTTTACTTTTACTACTTTTACTTCTTAGCCCTATGTGCATTCTGTAACGAAATTTTCAATATTTTTTTATTAACTAGGCAGACTCCCTTGATGTTAGGGCTCCATCTCTGCCTAGGAGTTCGCATGGGCTAGTAACTTAATATTCTCTAATTCCACCACTAAATAGCAGTGAACTCACCGTTGTGTTCGAATTTAAACGACAAGGCAGTCATATATTCGCAAATTCATATTGAAATTAAATTAATCTGCATCAACCCCGTTATAGTGTTAAGTCAGAATTTACCACGCGTATAAAATGCATCACACTTTGATATCGCAGAAAAATATCATAAGGTATATTATATATTGTGAAAAACAAATTGCGCTTCGTGTCGTTCAATCAAAATATTTAAAATTTAAAAATCAACAAATCATTGCTGATGAACGCTCAAGTGGTTGCAAATCAAACAAAATTATCACTGCTCGCCATGCATAACTTACATAACAATTACTTTTGTATATAAAAACGTAGAAAATCTGGATAATCAGACAAACTCCGCCGAAGAGATGGGACGACAGACGGCACTGGGCATTTTAGGTGCGTTTTTAAAATGATTATACAATTTTTATTGTCTTTCATATATAAAAAAAAAACAGAAAACATTTATTTATTTATTTACAGTGTTAGTAGCATCAACGGCAGCGGCACCCTATGCTGAGCCATGTTATGACCCAGAACCAAGCCCCTGCTATCCACCATGCCCTGAACCCTTACCTGACCCATGCACCCCACCGTGTTTAGAAACAAATAACCCACCTTGCCCATTACCACGACCTCCGCAGCCTGCCGATCCTAACCTGCCACCACCAAGTAAGTATAAAAGTCATAATTTAAAACTGTTCTTCAAGAATTTGATTAAATAATTAAATATTTTTACAGCTCCTGGTGGCAATGGACCGATTAGAGTCGTGATATCGAAGTCAAGCATTCCTGAAAAATTACGCTCAATCGGTTTCCAAGCTGTACAAGTACCAGGTGGAACATTTTATGTAACCCATTCCCCTCCAGTACTCATTCAGCCACCCCCCATTTTAGTTAGACCAGCTCCACTTCGTCCGATCACTCCTGCCGCTATTACTGTGCAACCCCCGCAACAACCACCTATAGTGCCTCCACGTATAGTTGTAAGGCCTGCACCTTTGCCCCCTATAACACCTCCTCCTATCCGCGTACAACTACCCCGGCCTAGTCCAATCCAACCGAAACCCGTTGTTGTAAGGCCACCGAAACCCGCACCAATTCAACCGCCACCAATCACTGTAACGCAGCCACAGCCTGCTCCAATAAATCCACCCCCAATAGTCGTCCGACGACCTACACCACCGACAGTCCAACCGCCAACAATATGCATACCTACGTCAGCTATTTTCAAAGGCGAACCTGGCATACGGTATCCAAGTATACCTGAACCTTGCTCTGTTCCGTGCCCAAGTCCATGTTCATGTCCATACTGTTCTAGCCCGTGCGCTTAAGATACCTACGTCTTAAAACTAAATTTTGAGTTCATACTTACAAATTGTGCCCAGAAAATAAAACGATTCTATAGATCATCACAATGTTATCACACAAGACGTTGTAAAATATGACCAATGTGTTTTTATCGGTATCTCAAGTCACCTTATTTTTTGAAGGCATAATTTGTAAGAAATCTCTATCCAGAAGATCTCTTACTAACTTATCCGACACACGGCAAATTCCAAAGGCTTATTGATCGTTTCTTATTATTTTAATATTGCATTGTATAATAATACCCGTACAAGATTTTAATTGTGAAAAACTGTTTGTAAATGCTAGCTTATTTAAGTTTATGATATATTTATCAATTATGATAAAATATAATTATTTTATGTATGTATGCGTGTATTAAAAAGTTTTTATCATTAAATGTTGGTGTATTTATTATTTTCCTAAATAGCTTTATAAAGTGACATTAAGATTATTTTTATAAATGTAATAATAACCCCGCATCTACCCTAATCTTAGAAATTTGTAATGATTAACTATAATTAGAAGTCATTATAAGGATGTAATTGAGAATTTTGTACAATTCTTAGAGATCATTACAAACATTTCTAAAGGACAACAACGATAATTTACCTGCAGTATGATGGCTCTACCACGTATAAAAGCTATTTACTCAACCGTAATGGCTCCAATCTTAGCTCCAGGCAGTTCAAACTATAACTGTGTGATATAATCTTAAATTATTTAAAGTAAGCGTTACCTTTAATTTTGTTCCCAGAAATAAAGAATAAATTAATAACTTTAAAAAAAAATTCAGGAACACCTTTTTACCACACGCGAACAACAATAGCTCCGTATTAATTTGATTTTTAAAAATAGTTATAAGAGCTAATTGAGTGTTCTGATAAGTTTAGTAGTGAAAGGGGACCTCAAATGTTAAATGACATTGTTATAGTGTATTTATATACATGAATTATAAAATCACAAACTGTTAAACAAAAAGTGTAATGATAGTTTGTAAAAAGGATGACTTTGTTTAATATAAAAAAAAATCCTGTGAAAGAAGTTAACTACGATAATAGCCACATTGTTTTGTTTTTAAATATCTTCTAGCAAAGTATTGTATTGTAAGTGGTAAATGATTGTGGGAAAAATTCAGTATCAACCGCCAATTTAAAATTGTTCATCAAAACGAACTCCATACCAATTAAAAAAATTATAAACCATTGGTAACTGAAGTCTAATTTCGCCAATGGAAGTAAAGTACAAATAGCCCAGCGGTGTACTTACTCGGAGTGATATCAACGTAGTCTACGATCGAACCTCAACAATACTATTATTTTTCCTTATTTTAAAACTTATTAATTTCAAATCGTGATATGAATTTTTCGATATCATAACATTTCGAAAAACACGCACTTAATCTATGTCAGACGGTCTTAGTAGTTCAGATGATTCGAAACTTGATGGCACTACTTGTAGTTTACCGAACTTATCGGGTGATGAAAATAGCATACAAATTCAAAAACGTAAAGAACAAATAGTACACGTCACCTTACAACTAAATTCAGCTCATGAAGAAATAAATAATTAGTCCATAGAAAATCACGAGCTATAAAACTCCAGGATTTAGCATCGAAACATTAAGTTTTAAAAAAAGCCACCAAAACTAACGATGTGTTCCACTAAATAGATCCACCAAAAAGACACAGAATAGGCTTAACAAAATTCTTAATACTCCAATTAGTCAAAACCAATAACTGACCCTACGATCACGAAACAAAATAATACAGTCCAATTAATCGAAACTAAAACTTTGATTAAAAACATAAATTAAATCTTTTTGAATAAAAAGTGCCAATAATCTATTGCTGAAGATACATTTTTGAATACCGAGCCACATATAACACATATACACATATGCCTCTACATTTTCCCGAATTGTGAAATTTTACAGTTAATTAGAAATTTGAATAAAAAAAATAGTAAGCTTTACGAAAAACTACTACAAAATAACCAAAAATCCGAGTCAGTTTTTATCATTTAAAATCGTTTGTAAAATAAAAATAAAAAGTAAATTGTAAATGTTTTATTTGGACAACACCTTGTAGAATCAAAAAAAAAAGGTTCTCAATTACCGTACGTCATAATAGTGACAATCTATTTACATCTCTAGTCGTACCTTTTCATTGGGTAAAATATTAATAAAGCTTATTTGTCACTACGAGAAGGAACACTTGATTAAAGTGTTTTCACTTTTACAGGCAGAACAAATGACTTATAAGTAAAACATTTCGTCCCTATAGATTGGCTGTTCTTAAAGCTATATTGCCAACCCATTGCCACATCAGATAACTGATCCGTTGCGCCATGTCGGTTACTCTGGTTCTAATACGAATATCCTTATTTCTGAGTTTCGCACAAAGTAACTCCTAGCACAGCTCACTTCATAGCTCGCAGAGCGATTTTGAGCTTCCTCATACGTATGTATATATAAATCTATAAAGTAAATTTAATGGTTCGAATCCTGCACGGAATAAGCGTTTATGATATGGCATACAAATAATTGCTCCATGTTTGGATGTTGGTCCGTATTCAGTTCTTGTACCTAAGCCGTCACTACGATACAGAAGGTAATCATTGTATGGAGGTAGCTTTTTTAAATGTGAACAAAAAGTATAGGTTTAATGAATTACACAATAATAAAACACATCAAGGAATTGCAGAAACATTTATTGATAAAATTTTTACTAAGCCAATTTCATATAATAAAATTTTAAATACTTTTTGATTACAAATAACATGAGAATAAAAATAAATTTTTTGGAAGAAATTTTGGAAACTGCGATGTTGTTCCTTAACATTTTTTTTTCAATAATCTAAGATTAAATCAGTAACGTGGCGGAATGTATAGTGCCGTCATGGTGCAGCGGAAAGGTAATAGCAAGGTGATGGTACTCCGCTTAACACGGTGGGCATGGTTCGAAACAAGGATCATAGCACGGTGGACAAGGTTCAGGGCACGGTGGACAAGGTTCAGGGCACGGTGAACAAGGTTCGGGGCACGGTGGACAAGGTTCGGGGCACGGTGGACAAGGTTCAGGACACGGCAGACAAGGTGGGGGGCAGGGTGGTGTACATGGTGGTGTGTACACGAGTGCAGGTCCGACGCAAGGTGGGAGTAGTCGCGGAATGCATATCGATGGTGGAGAGATGCAGGGCTCTCCTTGCTTTCCAATGCATATGGTGGCCCCACTGGCGGTACGGTAGCATCGCCACGGTGCCGCTGACACATATCCGAGAAGAGCTGTAATTCAATAAATTAAAAAATTTCAGAATTGACTTTCTTTTAATACACAACAAAATATTGAATAAATAATTAAATATTCCTAATAAGGTCATGAAATCTTTACATTTTTAATTAAATTTCGTACTCAAATTGATGCGTGTAAACATACGTGAATCCTGAGTTAAAACATCAGTCAAAAAAACATTTAGTGTTATTGTAACGAACCATTCTCTGACATTGATTTTCGTCTTATCTTCACCTGTATAATATATGTTTCAGTTTTCATACACTTTTGTACGTCTAAATAACCTATAACTTTGCTAATGTATTAAGAACAGCTGACAATACAATAATTTCTTGACTCCTGCTTGACCGCAGTAATAGGTGACAGGGTGGTATTTACCCAGACGGACTTCTTGGCAAGAAAGGAGTCCCACCATCTAAATAAGATTAATTGTCTATTAAAATGATTAGATTGCATTGCTTACCCAATACAAAGAGCGTTGAGAACCCCATGCCTGCCGACTGTTACTTTACCCTTTCTTACTGTCTTTTTATAGGCGTTATTTGATAAAAATGTTGATATATATTTGATGCTCCATCATCCGTAACTTAACACTGGACAAGGTCAGACTTTGTTTTATGTTTCGCAAAACAAAACTAAACATTTGCTGATTCGTATTATTTAAGATTAAAAACGTTTGCTTTACTAAATTACCTTTTACACGGTAGAGCCATACTGCAGTTACATTATGGCTGTAGAACGAATGAGTCGGTGAAGTATAAGGATGACAAACGGGCACACAGACCAGTTTGATATTAAATGTATTCTGCGGCCAATATCTCTTTCTATACTCGAATATGAAACAAAATGCGATGCATTGTTTCCCCTAAAGACTAGAAATAGTCTTTGCGTTAAAGCATAGTGCGGGTGATAGGTCACTAGAACGTAACTTGCGTGCGTTTACAAGATTACGACAAAAATTTTAACTATGAGAAAATAACACTGAATTTGTTTTTATTTGTTTTTTCTATTCTGTTATGACTTTTAAATTAACATTAACTTAAAAAATCTCACCAATATAGTTTTTTATACTAATAAAATTATAAAAATTCATTTATTATACTTGCGTGCGCAGTTACATATTATGCATACTAGCAGTAATTTTTTTTAATTACTAGAGATATGCTCAAAATCGGATGTAAAAACTGTCAAGAAACAGAAACAGAAACAGAAACTTTTTTATTCAATATAGATTATAAACAATACTTATTGAAAGTCACTCTTTTGTTTAATTACCACTGGTTCGAAAAAAAACCTCTGTCCTGGGAAGAACCAGCAAGAAACCCAGCGGGACTTTTTTTTTTTAATAACAGCTTACAATCATGTATGTTACACAATTAACCACACAAATTAGAAATAGCTTGGTAGCGAACACCTTATTCCCAGGAGTCATTATCATCCATAAATTCCTTAATATTATAATAACCCTTGTTATACAAACTATGTTTAATAAAGTTTTTGAATTTTGAGCAGGTCGAATTTTGTATATTTTCTGGGATTTTGTTGTAAAAGCGTGTACATCGCCCCAAGAATGAATTACTGACTCGGTGTAGTCTAGTAACTGGTACTACTAGCTTGTGTTTGTTCCTAGTATTTACAGAGTGAATATCACTTATTTTTGTATAACTACTTTTATTTTTGTGTACGTACATTACATTTTCATAAATGTATTGAGAGGCAAAAGTTAATATATTAATTTCCTTAAAAAAAATTCTGAGCGATTCTTTAGGTTTTAAATCATAGATTGCTCTTATGGCCCTCTTCTGTAAAACAAATATAATTTCAGTGTCAGTTGCGTGTCCCCATAGCAAAATACCATACGACATTATGCTATGGAAATAGCTAAAGTAAACAAGTCTAGCTGTTTCCACACTGGTAAGATTTCTAATCTTTTTTACAGCATATGCTGCAGAACTAAGTCTGCTTGCTAACTTTGATATATGGGGAAGAAAAATGTTGGTATCGACAAGACTCAGTTCCTCCCCATTTAAAATTACATTACTATTTAATTGTCTGACATTTGGAGTCATGAACTTCATACATTTCGTTTTAGTGCTATTTAAATGCAAGTTATTAACATTAAACCAATTTACTAATTTAGATATAGCATAATTTACTTCGTCATATTTTAATAATTGTCGTTTTAATTTGAAAATTAATGAAGTGTCATCAGCAAATAATACTATATTATGGTGATCCCCTACTATGTCAGGTAAGTCATTAATATATACAAGAAACAGAAAGGGGCCGAGAATTGAGCCTTGAGGCACGCCCATTTGTACTATCGACCCGGAAGAGCTCATACTATTAATGACAACTTTTTGCGTTCTGTTACTTAAATATGAAACAATTAATTTAAGTGCATTACTTCTTACACCGTAGTGTTGTAGTTTCCTGATTAATGTTTCATGGTGAACACAATCGAAGGCTTTGGATAGGTCACAAAATATACCCAAAGCATCCTGTGAATTCTCCCATGCATTGAAAATATATTTAATCAGCTCAACACCAGCATCAGTTGTCGAGCGACCCCTTATGAAACTGAATTGATTTTTATGAAGTAAATTATTAACATTAAAAAAAATTAATCAAGAATAATTTTTTCAAAACTTTTACTTAGTGTTAACAGTACAGAAATGGGTCTAAAATTGGCGGGGTCTAATGTGCTACCAGATTTAAATAAAGGTATTACTTTACTATGCTTCATCAAATCAGGAAACACACCATATTCGATACTAGTATTAAAAATAACAGCTAGTTGAGGCGCGATTATATCAATTATAGACGCAATAACTTTAACGGAAATTCCCCACAGATTCGCAGTTTTCTTAATATCAATAGTTTTAAAATATTTTACAATATCTTTCGATGATATTTTATGAAATGTAAAATTCTTCTTCTTCTTTGTACACGCATTTACATTTTGTTTAAGTAATGATTCGGCGACGGCAGGAGAAGAATTCAGTGACTTAGTGGTTAAGATCGGAATATCCGTAAAATACTTCTCAAAAACTATTGCAACATCCTGATCTGATTCCGTAAATTTGTTGTTAAAACTTAACCGGTAGTTTGAATTGCGAGAGTTGACCTTACCAGTTTCACTATTAATTATACTCCACGTCATTTTAATTTTATTAGAAGCCGTCTTAATTTTGTTGCTCAAATGCAAAGACTTGGCTTTGGAGCACACTCCTTTAAATATTTTTTATTATTTTTTTACATATTCCCTAAATTCGACGCTAGGGTTATATGACCTTTCATGGTAAAGTTCATATAAACTTTGTCTGCTCTTATGGATTCCTACTGTCGCCCATTCATTGAAAGCCTTCCGACTGTTCGAGGAGAACGTTTATAGCGAGTATAATCGCTAAAAATAAGTAAGATAATTCTATTTTATATGTGTGGTGGAATACCGTCATATTCATTTATTATTAAAATTCATTTACTATATAAACAATGTTGTAAAATTAATAAAAAGGAATTAAATGATTTCAAATTTATACCGCCAATCTGTGGATCTCGCTTAGAGTAATCTCGAAGGCGAATGACTAACACTTTTTGACTCGCCTTAACAATGTTTTTGTTCGTTTTGACATTTTAAATAAACACACTCAACAAATAGTAAAATTAACTTTACAAAACACAACAATAAACTCAATAATCGAAAGTAAATGCAATATAAACTCAACTGGAAATTACAAAACGGCCGATAAGTACTTCATACAAAGGCGCTAGCAAAGATTATACACATTAGTTTTGCCAGGTGTCCCGATTTGCGCGGGACGTCCCGATTTTCAGGGGTTTGGTGACACGTCCCGATTCACCCTTGATTGGTACGCCAAATGTCCCAATTTTTTACGTCCCGATAGTTATGACAGCAAAATGAATACATCTGTAAGTTGTTACTGTGATTGTTACTACATTTAAATATTTTAGCTTTGAAATTTCATATTTTCTCACCAAATTCTAACTGAATTGTTAACATCAAAGTTATAAATTTTACACTTATTGTGTTGGTGAGATAAAAATATCATTCATGCTGTTTCGTTTTTTCTCTCACCCAGTGATGCCGCCCGCCCAGCTACGCTATGCATCGACGTTGTCAATTCGACCATTATTTATTATTTAATTATTTTAGTAGTAATTAGTACAGTACCTAACTTACATGCTGCGGTTTAGATAAGTACATTTAGTAAAATTAGTAAATTCCACTAGTCAATTTCATCATGCTGTTATAGATATTGTTGTTTTCAATAAATAAAGTGACTTTATGCGTGTGATGCAAGGATTTTGTGTGTGTTTGAGGTTATAATTTGATTATGAATGAATGTGTGCTTTTTTATTGTATGATGCCGTTTTTAAGGGCTTTTGAAGAGCATGCATGCGTTCTGAGTTCATAACATTAAAATTAGTCATTCATAAAATTCAATCTACAACGATAACTAATCGTTCTGATTGGACAAAAAAAACATAGATGACTATGCAGTTTTTCCGATTTTTGGATGTTTTTCCGATTGTTTCCGAGTAAATTATTCGTTCATTAGCTCAGTCCCAAAAAATAATTATAAAGCACATTGCGCATTTGAAAATAAATATAAGAAATCATCACATTGCGCATTTTATCAAATAGCTTTATGCGGCCAAAATGGCTGCAAAAAACCTGTTTTTTTTTATTTTATTTATTTTATTAGATTTGTAAACCAAATTCTCGATTATTTTTACCTACCGTACCGATAGTTGAACTACTGGACCTCGTATCTTTAAAAACTGCAGGTGTCAACGCTTTACTAGAAATCACAGGTGCTGTCAGTCATTTTATTTCTTTTAATGTTATGAAAAATGTTGCAATTAACATAAAATGAAAGATCATTTTTATTTTCAAATTAATACATAGCTTAATATGCAACTATAATTTCATAATTTGTATTAAACTGTTAGTAAAATTTACATGCATTGTAATTTGTTAATAAAGAAATATATATTTCAGTTATAATTTTTTATCGATAGCTAATGAATAATTTTTGCTTTACTTTATGTATCGTTAATCGCCTTTTAAATCGATTTAACATTGTTCCATCTCTAGACACGCTAAACTGTAAGCTGTCACCCACACCATGCTATAACTTTGAACTTACTAAGGTCACATGAGTAAAGAGGCATGCCATGCCGTTACAGAGGCAAAAGAAGCTACAACTGCGCTATGATAGATACACTACTACAAGCAGGGTGCATTAATGTGCGTGAGCACTGGCAGCTTGTCTGCACGGCCTGAGGAAACTGCTTTAAACCGCTCGGCCAGTGTTCAAACTCAGGATGATGTAAAAATAATAAGTGTCTCCAATTCTGTTTTTAAAGAATAATTTGTATCAAATGAAATATAAAAGTGTAAATATGGTTTACTAGAGGTTGCTGCGATTTTGTAAATAAAATTAACAACTTGTTTGATTTATTAAACTCAAGTACACTGCGATCTCCTAATAAATTTAAAAAAATTCGATGCGATGGTTATCAAATTGAGTTTTTAGAAGAAATGCTAATATTTTTCAGGAACTTAAAATTAATAAGAAGTGATAGGCAAAAAAACGTTACAAATAGCATGAATTTTGACGATTTTCGTATGGTTAATACACCATCGCCGCAACCTGATGATGTTACTGCCCTTGTGTTAACAGTAGGAACAAATGATTATCGATTTGATTTACCAGAATAAAAAATGGCTTAGTCTATGTGTCGGGATATTTGTATAAAAAATGTTGTCTCGAACACCACAAATGTGAGAAAACAAAATTGTACGTAAATAGATCTGAACAACCTATAAATAAGGGAGAATATTTTTTTTTCAGCCATTACAAGGACTTTGATAAAGATAGTGTTCAATCGGATTTTTTTTTTAATAATACTTCCTGACAATTTTATCGCATTTGTTGAATTGCTTGAGAAAAAATTTCGCGAATATTTTGACCCCGAAAGTAACATTGTAAATATTGGTAATGAAATATTAAAACGTTTGCAAGATTGTAAACTCGTATTTCTTATGCCATGTGAGTGATTTCCAAAAGATTATTTAAAAAAAATTACATTTTTTGAAGAACAATTATATAAGTAAAATATTTAGAATACGTAGTTTGTAAAAAATATTCTATCTTAAGTATCTATTAAAAAACTAATAAACGTTTTGTTTATTTAATTTTATCCTCCTGTGCCAACCCTACCAAAATAGGTAAAAATTTTGACAACTCCTTAGAAGCTTTGCCTCTGTACAGTTCCTTTACTCATGTGCTAAGTTGTAATGCCCCTGTGACAGCTTATTATTATTATTATTAATAGATAATAATTAAATTCACTATAAAGCCATTTAAAAATATAATAGATTTAATATTTTGTACAATTAAAATGCGTGAATAAGCATTAATTTAAAATACATTCATTTCGAACATTAATTATTATAGTACTATAGTAAAGACATAATATTGTCTTTTTTTTATAGGATAAGGGTGGCAAACGAGCACACAGTCCACCTGATGGTAAGTGGTTGCTGCGGCCCATAGACATCTACATCTATCCTCGATTACGAATCAAAATGCAGATGCGTTGTCACCCGTGAGGACTAAGATGGAATGCCTCGTTTCCAGTAAAAAGCGTCTCCGGTTCTCTATACTCACCATACGAAACACAGCAGCATTAAGCTGCTATTTTACGTTGGTATTCTGTGAGAGCGTGGTCCTTCCCCGGTCGAGCCAACCCATTCGTGCTACAACTATCCCACTAATATAGCTGCAGCATGGCTCTACCACGTAAAAACAAAAAAAGAAAGAGTTTCAAAGAGTTTTAATAAATTTAAATGTCTGAAAATATTTAAATTTATTAAAACACTGCTTAAACTATTCAAAATGTATTAAATATGCTGTGTTAGTCCCTACTTTAATGTATGGTAGTGAAAGTTGGGTGTGGCAGAAGAAGCACGAGAGTAGAATAAATGTTGTAGAAATGCGGTCATTAAGGAGTTTGTTAGGGCTGAATCTAAATGACAGAGTGGGAAATTGTGTGATAAGAGAAGAGTGTGGTTTGCAAGATGATGTTGGGACCAGAATTAAGAAAGGAATGTTTCGGTGGTTTGGTCATGTAGAAAGAATGAATGAGGAAAGTGTGACAAAGCAAATTTATGTGGCAGAGGTGAATGGCAGAGTCTGGAAGGGACGCCCTAGGCGAAAATTTATCGACCAAATTGGCGATATATTGAAAATGGGCCAAATCAAGAGTACCCTTAACCGACGAGCGTGTATATGGATGTGGAGGAGGCGAGAGAGGTGTGTCAGGATCGTGCCAAATGGAAGTCCATAGTCTCTGCCTACCCCTCTGGGTGATAGGCGTGAGTGTTTATGTAAATAATAGGAATACAAGTGGATTATATTGCAATAATAAAGATAAATAACAATTGTAATATAATTTAAAATGGGTCAAAATTAATGAGAATGTTCTTGTAATAATGCAGCGTGTTCTTGTATTGCTGGAGGGGGTTCGTGTAATAATTGCTTATATGAGGGAATTGCCGTTGACGTATGCCCAAGTAGTCCAGTCAAATAAGTTCTTAAATCAAAACGTTGACACTCAACTTTGCATTTTTGATATAATGTAGTATTAATGATACAAAACCAACGTGTAAAAGTTTCCGCGTCCAAAACCCCCGACAAGGGTGAAAAAAAATGTCAAAATTGTTTTTTCGCAATTACTCGAAAACGGTAATAATAAGATAAAAAAATTATTTTATCAATGTGTAGAGCTTAAAATTTTACATAAAAAAAGTTAAATGATTTTTTTTCTCCGGTTAAATTTAGCCGAGTTAGGGAGGTCTTAAGTTTAAGGGATGAACGGAAATTTTAAAAAATCGTAGGGAGTAGAAAAATAAGCGATTTTATTTTAAATTGCTTAAAAAATCTAACCTAAAGGTTAGATTTTTTAAGCAATTTAAATTGAAGCAATTTAAATTAACCTAAAGGTTAGATTTTAAATTTAGAAATTAAATTTTTAGAGGTACACATTTTTTTATTGTTAAAAAATATAACAATTTGAAATTTTCAAATTGAAATTTCAATGCTTAAAAATTAATGAATTATTTTTTTGCCATATTTAGATTACTCATAAAATTTCTACATTTAAGATTGAAAAATTTTTTCCTAGTATATTTCGGCAGGTGTGAATTTATACAGTTATAAAATCTTTTTTAAATCCTACGCCGTTGCATTAAGTCCCGAGTTAAAAAGAGAGGACTATTGCTTACTCGTATACTAATACACGAGGTCCGAGTAAGAGTGTGTAGGTATCATCGGAAACCAGGAAGTATTTTTTTAAATATTGTTTTTAGTATTATTTTTTTTTTTAAATATGTTGAAGATTTTTTTAAGTGTCCCGACGAAAGTAAATATATTATATCGATTCTAAATTTCATGATTCGTAAAAAATTACTTGACATGTTGGGATTGATTTTGAAACTTAACATTTTTTATAAACTTTACTTACAAATTATTAAAAAAATCATTCCGACATGTTAAATTAGTTTTTTGAATTTCGCAACTTGGAATCGAGCCAGATATATCAATTGATACAATTCTTCAAAGTTTTCTTGAATTAAATAAATTCAAAATCCTGATTTAATTAAAATTTTAAGGGGTGTTATAGTAAAATTTTCCTTGTATTATTTAAAAATCATCGATTATTGTGAAAAGTTATTAATGTTTTTATGTACTTTATTCAAAGATAAAAGTAAATAAATATATATATATTAATTTGAAAGCTTACAAATTATGGGAACTTCAAAAGTAGACTAGCAGAATTTGCCGCTTTTAGAATGTGCTTGCTAAAAATATAATTGGCATAAAAGAAATGGTAAAAAAGTTTATTCATTAATAAACAAAAGTAAAATATATGCAAAAATATATTTTCGACATTTACAATGTTAGATTTACATTTAAAATGTTCATTTTTTTGAATACTGATTAAATTTCATTTCTGTTTCATTAGATAGATTCAATGAATCCCTCGGTTGATTCATCTAGTTCAGAAAATGTATAATTTCTAGTTCTTATTTCTTCTTCTTCACTATAAAATGCCCTTTCATTATCATCATTATCATTTAATGGATTATCATCTTCTAAAACTATTTGCGTTGTTGATGCGTTTTCGCAATTTTAGCCATGGCAACTTTTGCAAAATTGGTTACATTTCAAACCGCTTTTCTTACAGCTACATCTAGCTGATGTGCAGTTAGTTTTTCAACCACAATACACCTAAAAATTAATTCATATTAGAACATGTCATTATTAACGGAATAATAAAGAAAAGTAATAAATATTAACCTAAGTGTATATTTTTTTTCAATAAGCTCATGTGGTTCTGGATCTGAAGTTAAATATAGTAATAGGCAGCATCATAAATAAGGTCTATCCCCATCCCCATTCTTCAGGGTTCAAAGTATTGCCCAACCATATTTGAATCGATAATATACATATTTTGTGTGTTCACGCAATGCTGATTCTGTTGGTGGTAGAGAAGCTAATACAACTTCTGTTTTAAATGCAGCTGCTGATGCTGTAAATAAATTGTATCTTAAATCACCAATTTTAAAATTATCAGCATCACCATGGCCGTACAGATGTAATATTATTCTTTCGGCAACTTCATATTATGTATCAACTGAGCTATTTTGTCCGTAAAAAACTGTTATCAATGGCTGTAGCTTCGGTTTCTTTTTTAATAAAGTTGTTTGGGGCCAAACATTATTAACACTAACTCAAAGCAAATTCCTTTCAAACATTGCAAATAAACAGAAATGCCTCTTTTCTAGTAAAAAGGGCCTCCGGTTCTCTACACTCACCATTTGAAACACAGCAGCGTTAAGCTGCTATTTTACGCTTGTATTCTGTGAGAGCATGGTCCATCTCCGGTCGAGCCGACCCATTCGTGCTACAACTATACTACTAATATAGCTGCAGCATGGCTCTACCACGTTACTGATGCTGATAATTTAAAGATTGGTGATTTAAGATACAATTTATTTACAGCATCAGCAGCTGCATTTAAGAAAGAAGAATGATGAAGAAGCTTCATCATTCATCACATCAACAGAATCATCATTGCGTGAACACACAAAATGTGTATATTATCAGATTCGAATATGGTTGGGCAATACTTTGAAGCCTGAAGAATGGGGATGGAGAAAGACCTTATTTATGATGCTGCCTATTACTATATATAACTTCAGATCCAGCACCACAGGAACTTATTGAAAAAGTATATACACTTAGGTTAATATTTATTACTTTTCTTTATTATTCCGTTAATAATTACATGTTCTAATATGAATTAATTTTAAGGTGTTTTGTGATTGCAAAACTAACTGCATGTCAGCTAGATGTAGCTGTAAGAAAAGCAGTTTGAAATGTAACCAATTTTGCAAAAGTTGCCATGGCCAAAGTTGTGAAAACGCATCAACAACGCAAATAGTTTTAGAAGATGATAATCCATTAAATGATAATGATGATGATGAAAGGGAATATTATCGTAAAGAAGAAGAAATAAGGAATGGAAATTATACATTTCCTGAACTAGATGAACCAACCGAGGGATTTATTGGATCCATCTAATGAAACAGAAATGGAATTTGATCAGTATTAAAAAAAATGAAAATGCTCATGTTTCAAACATTGTAAATGTCGAAAATATATTTTTGCATATATTTTACTTTTGGCTATTAATGAATAAACTTTTTTACCATTTCTTTTATGCCAATTATATTTTTAGCAAGCACATTCTAAAAGCGGCATATTCTGCTAGTCTACTTTTGAAGTTCCCATAATTTGTAAGCTTTCAAATTAATATATACGATACGACTTGGTGACCTTCAAAAAAAGAGCCTACTCATTTTTAAAAGGTCGGCAACGCATCTGCAATTCCCCTGGTGTTGCAGTTGTTCATGGGCGGCGTTAGTCACATACCATCAGCTGAGCCGCATGCTCGTTTGCCCCCTCTCCTATAAAAAAAATATATTTATTTATTTATTTACTTTTACCTTCGAATAAAATAAATAATAACATTAATAACTTTCACAAAAATAGATTATTTTTAAATAATACAAGGAAAATTTATATTAAATCAGGTTTTTTAATTTATTTAATTCAAGAAATAAATCCCCTTAAAAATTTAAATTAAATCAGGATTTGTAATTTATTTAATAACTATAATTAAAAAAAAAACTAAAACTAGTAATTTAATTATCAAACAGTCCTACTCCACGCGGTATCGTGCCAAGAATGCTGGCTGCGTTTTCCCGCTGAATGGCTATACTTAGCCTTTGAGCGAGAAAAGAGCCAGCCCTCTTATCACCAGCAGCAACGACCAGCCGCGGATGGAGTTCCTTTAAGAACTTCACCGCACGTGGACCCCACGGACCGATAGTCTCTACAGCAAATGGCACAAATATGTAGTCATCTCTCAGAGACTCATATTTGCGCCACTTACTCAGTTCAGCTGCCTCTGATGCCGCCCCGGCTCTAAACGAGGTACCCCTGAGATAAGAGGCCGCCAAAGTGTCTACGCAAGTAGCATCCCACACTAGGGCTTTACCTCTCTCCCAAGGGACCAATGTCATACCGTCGGGTCTCCTGCCATCGTCTCTAAATATTCCACAAGGCTCTAAAACTGAGGAACATTTATAGAGACAAGAGCCCTTCGGATGACATCGTTCAAAGAACCGTGCCGTGAAAACCTACCAGCACTTTTCTTACAAGAAAGTCCGTGGAGCCCAAACTTGTCGACGCTGCTACCACAGGGGCACTGATGGGGTTGACAAATCGCCGCTCCTAGTCGGATTCCTACAGCGATGCGAAGCTTTCCCCA